>FLSR01004868.1:915469-943696 GCA_900092035.1 Leuciscus waleckii
GGTGTTCCTGTGACCTTCTTAGAGCCAAACCCTTATGATGAGCTGTGCTTGGCTGAGGCCTGATATATTTTAATGATTGTTTTAAAGTGATTGTGTAACTTAATAAAGTCAACCGTTTTGTATTGTTATCCATGTCTCTGAGCGATTATTGGTGAAAGAACTTGCGTGTCCTTTTAGAGACACTAAATTCTCTGGTGTAACTCCCTGAGTGGCGTAGTTGGTAATTATCCTTCAAATCCACCTCCGGGTTGCCACACATGTGCAAAAATTCTGATATGAATATATCTCTGTATAATTTTTTACATCACAATATGCAAAACTATCTTATATTTTGTGCAATCAGAACTCAATTAGCCAGTGTTTCTGTGTATTACCCCTAATGACACATTGACTAATGCATCACATCATTTAGCACATGCAAATTCTATATCTAAATATGCTACAATTCAAAAGTCAATGCACCTTGTTCTTTAACGAGTTCATAAAATCTATAAGATATTAGGTTAAACTTATTTGGCTTGCTGTCCACTGATGAGGGGCTCGATGAAGCAGCTTCAACTCGAGCTCTGATATACCCCCCACAGTGGCTAAGCGTAGGATATGATTACGAAGGGCTGGGTACCTAAGATGAAGTTGGAGTTTGGGGAGCTGGAGGGATGCTGGAACAGGAACTTCATTAAGAGGGGTGTCTTCCCCATCTTACCCTACTATATTACTCTCTTTATGCCATATAACCATTCAGAACCATCAGTTCTTAGAGTGAAGAACATTTTAATAATCTGAAGAACCCTTTTCCACTCTTTTGTACAATGAAACGATTCCATGGATGTTAACGGTTCTTCATAGAACCATAGATGCCAATAAAGAACCTCTATTTTTAAGAGATTTAACCAATGAGTGAATAACCAGTGTGAGTTTGAGAACTACTACACAATTCCTTCCACTAATAAAAGCAGTCACTTTTTCCATCATATGTCAGTAGTTCTCGGTGGATTTTGTCAAAAAAAAAGTTACATTTTGTGATTGCTTCTTGATATTAAGGACATTTCCCTTGGCCTTTCAGACGTGCAGAAATGTGCCTGTTAAAGTATGCTAGCTTGAGCCACTTTTCCACATCATCTTCAGAATCAATAAAGTCCTAGGTTGCACAGGCCAACAGCTGTTCTGATGAATTAAAGGATGTTATAAAATATTATTGTGTCCATTATTACAGTATTCCATTTGGTCTTCTCATAAGAGGTCAAATGGCAAGACACAGGCACCTCGCCAAAAGTGACAAAATTCCCAAATTACCTTTTGAATCTAAATGAATATTTCCTTCATAATACTGAGTGAGGCGATACGCAATATGCAAAGAATTTAAAGGAAGAGGAGTCTCTGCTTAGATGAGCCATGAAAAAATACCCATACCCAGTAACAAACACAATTACATTTCATGTAATCTTAGATACCAAATATTACGTACTGTAGCATATTTCAATATTACTAGAGCTGAAAACAAAAGTCCCAATAACCTTTAGTGCATTTTTATCGATGTATTTCATTTAAAATGCTGCTGTACAACAACTACAACAGATTTGGACTATTCCCATTTTCTTAAGTTGTGTGAGTCCAGTGCACTGTACACTGATGACAGATTTATAGACTGGACAAGTGTTTTCAAGTGTTGTTTAGAAGTTAGCAGGCTTTTACACTGAACGCTTCTGAGAGAGAAAGAGAGAAAGGCTGGATTTGCCAGTCAGCAAGGGTCATCATGTTTTAATAAAAGAGTTTTACAAAAAAATTTAGAGTTTGCCAACAAATTCCATGAACAACCATATATTCTGCTTTGTTTTAAGAGTTATGTCTCTCACATATTCAGCACTTATTACCTCTACATGGACGGAAACTCTGACCAAAGTCAACACAGTTTCCTCTAACGTTTAAATGATCCACCACTTCGTGGAGAGTAAGCACCCGTATAAATCTTTATAAAGGTAAGAGGATTAACAAAAAGTGATATTGTTTTCTGTCATTAAGTTTGCACTATGGATTATCTGTGATCCTTAATATGGGATCATGTGTGTTTCATATGTTAAATACTCCCTTTTGTTTTAATTTAAAAAAGATCACACATGTCCAACCCATATTGTTTTACCACTAGAAACTTTGGTACTGACAGATGGTTATACTGGCAAAATGCAGGCCACAAAGAGGACAGAGCCATTTACTAACCACCAATTTACACTTAAGCATAACCACACACACAGGATACAGACCAGAAATGGCAGTTCCTAGCTGCTTCAGCGGAGGATGAAGACTGAGTGGGGTTGGTAATGACATGTCTCACAGAGGATTCTTCATAGCTCAGAGAGTGAGGGAAACACCTGTGCAAATGGAGGAATTTAAAACAGTTACAGTCATCATCCTTCTGCAAACTGCTCTGGTGCAATGACGCTCCATGATGCTCTTCCAAGTCTCAGAGTTGTCATAAAGGGGAAATCCCACACCAGCTACTGCTTCCAAACTGACCTTAATTCGATTTTCAGATGTAGTGCAAAACCTTTGGGTTAAGCTGAAGGTGGAACAGTATGTGATTTTTATTTCCCTTTTATAATAGATTCCGCACCCCTTATGTCAAGGCCATAACCATGTTTTAAACATTGGGGCAGAGCAAACCATTTGGGGAGTGGTAAAGGTCCTTTTTATTTAAAGGAATTAAATAAGGGATTTAAAGATAAAAAAAAAGAAAGAAGAAAAGAAAAAAAACTCGAATTTATTGCAAAGTAATCAATTTGCCATTTCCATTTGCCGAAACCGCGTCTGTTGATGTTTCTTGTCTCGACAAATTAATTTATGAATGATCTGAATCAGGTAAATGATAGCCTATGTTTTCAATTCAAAATGGCGAGAGATAACTGGATATTACTGTTGGTTGTTTAGCGTTTAGATAGTAATACAGTTTTCTTCAATGTTTATCTGCTTAAATCTTACCTTACACTCTTTCACCATTAATACTGCAGCATCCCGCTGTAATTCACACTCAGCTATAGTAAACTGTAAAGCCTGCCCTCTTTGATTTGATTTACCATCTCAATTATTTTAACACTGACGAGCGCTGTTAGACCACTGAAGTAGACCAGCCTAAAATGTAACAAAAATATTGGTGTGTAATGCAGTGCAGAACCAAGAATGTCAAATATTTGGTGTCAAAAGTCTGACTGAAATGTGGCCAAGAATCGTGATATCCAAAGAACTTGTATGCAAGTGCAGCCGATGGCTAAAAAGTAGGCTAAGTTACAAATCAAATTTTAAGATTGATTATTGTACATGAAAATCATATTTAGGTCATGACTGTCAGTTGTTTGTGAACAAAATCTGCTGTAAAAGGAAAAGAACCCTAAACATAACATTAAAATTACGCAAATTAATACCCATGCATCTTCCCTGCTTCCCCTCCACTTTCTTCAGCTCATGTGTAACCACAGGCCGTGTTTTCCTCCATCATCGGCCCGGCAAGATTTGATTTCACTCCAGTTAAGTGTCTCTTGTTTTTTATCGCTCTGCTATTCACCTGAAGTTCAAGTTTACTCCATTTATCTGTCAATAAATCCTCTGTTGAGTTCATCCTCTGTCTCCATCTCTGAATCTGTGACAACTTCAAGCACAGTCACAGTAATTTATTTTTTTAAAAGCACCATAAAAGTATTCAAATGATTTATATGTAAAAGGCCATTGGCTCTCACATGTCTTGTGACTACAACATGCTGAAGTTCAGATTCATCTTTTGAACGAGTTGCGACTGTTCATGGAGCTGGAAAATTTTTACTCACACAAAGGGCTTCAAAAGACTCTGAATGCAACACAAACCATTGGAAGTTATTTTATAGTGCTGTTTTGTCATTTTTGGGGAATACGTGTATTTTATTTGTAAGTCACTCACGTTCGACGTAGTCGACGTGTCAACTGATTGGGATCACGCTTAGGGAGCCTGTCATCTTCAAGTATTGTTAAAACGAGCCAATGCACATTGGCGTGTGAGAATTGCATCTTACGCTCCGCCCTGCAGTGCGGGATAAATACGGAAGTGGATGCACGCACCAGTTGTATTTGCCATTCTTCCCTGAAGTGCATGAGGAGCTTACGAGGGCATGAACAGCACCTTTCTCTGCCAGAAACCGCCTAAGTAGCCCCCCCCTTGACAGGGGAGCAGCGAAGGGCTATCCCTTATAGCCTATAGGGATAGCCTCATATATTATGAGGCTATCCCTTCAGTGGAGCGGTCTTTCGCGATGCAACTGGTCCAGTGATCACTATATTGTGGAGGGGGATCCTCGTCTCCCCTCTAAGGCCTGTAAGTTCTCATCCGTCCTTACGGGCAAGGCAAAGCCTGTGGGCAAGCTGTTTTCTCTCTGCATGCCATGGCGCTGCTTCAGGTCCACCAGGCCCAGGCACTCATGAACATGCACAAGGGTAGCTCAGACCGTGAGCTCATGGGTGAGCTCCGCACTGCAACCGACCTCACCCTCCGGGGCACGAAGGTTGCAGCTCGCGCAATCAGTCTGGCGATGTCCTCCTTAGTGGTCCATCTGCAGCCATATCCGCTCCCGCTGGGCCACCGTGTAGCGCCTCCTTCAGGTCACCAGGACACCACGGCCTAATGGGCACCCAGGTAAGTCATACAAGAGGATACGTGGACCAGTACTCTAGATTCGTAGGGAGCAGCAGTGAGAGATTAAATGAACAGACAGACAACAAAGGTAAGCTAGAATAATGTTGCAAGATTTATATTAAAGAGAAAAAATAATGAATTAAATGAATTAAATTGTCTCTCTTTCAGGAAAGACAGAAATGGCAGAAAAGAAAAATGGTCAGTTGACTAACAATGACTACGTTTACATGTCCCTTGTGAGAGCACCTCTGTTAGCCGCTCTGACGTACATATGTGATTAGTCTGAGTTAGGCTCCAGAGATGAGGGAGAATATTTGATTCACAGCAGCTGCACTCTTTGCTGTGGAGTGTACAGATGGGGTGCACCTGCGTCCCTCAGTCTTTTCACATACACACACCCACCCACACATTTTGTCTCCGTATTGAGTACACATGAAGCTATGCACACACAAACACATAAACTCAAGCACATACACATTCACAAATTTACAGATTCTTAAATAAAAACTTAAAAATCTCATTTACATTTATCAAATTATGCAGTTTTTTTTAATGTTCATGTATTCTATGTATAGGCGTTTTTTCACTGCATGGCTCGGTGTACGGCTCATAAATAGTTTCGCTGATTGGTCAGAGAGAATTGTCACTACCACTGGATTTGCGAAACGAGACACCAAACCCGAACAAACAAACTTCTTCGTCTTGTAGTTAAAAACATACAAATGTGTAGCGCCTCTTTCAGGTCACCAGGACACCACGACCTAATGGGCACCAAGGTAAGTCATACAAGAGGATACGTGGACCAGTACTCTAGATTCGTAGGGAGCAGCAGTGAGAGATTAAATGAACAGACAGACAAAGGTAAGTTAGAATAATGTTGCAAAATTTATATTAAAGGAAAAAAATAATGAATGAAATGAATTAACGAATTGTCTCTCTTTCAGGAAAGAACAGAAATGGCAGAAAAGAAAAATGGTCAGTTGAATAACAGTGAAACCAGATTGTCAAAAAATGCATGAAAAATAAAACAATTAAATAAAATGGTTTCTGGGTTTCTCTTTTTCCTTGTTAGAATTATTAGTTTTTTATCCCCTTTTAATATCTTTCTTTTTCTTATAGGAGTTAGCCTATTTATTTCCCTTTATTCTCTTTTTGAAATCTAATTTATTGCAAATTTTCTCTATTTTAACTCTTATTTCTATATTTTATTTTTACATATTTATCTTTTAGTGTTATAGTTCCTTATTTGAACTAATTTTAGATTTTAGGTTTCTTAATCGAAATCCACAATGGGTTAGTTTCCCTTTTTTTTTCCAGTTCAACTCAGAAATAAAAATAAAATAAAAATAACAATTAAGTTATTTCACACAACAAACCCTTCTCTTTAAAGTAAAAAAACAAGCAATGAACAATGAACAAACGATAAAGACCAATTCAACTGTCAATATATAAACAGTTCAAATATCCATAAATTCAGTAGTGTTGTTTTCAAATATCAGTCTCTGAATTCAAAAGAGAAAAAATATTGTCCATACCACAGTGAACGTTAGATGCAACAGTTCAGGCCTACCGTCGTGGTGAAAGGGAAAAACAACTGTCGATTTAGAAGAGAAGGCAAATAATTCGACGTCAGTCACTCTGTCATCCTGCACAGTCCTTTTCCTCCGTCCGGGGAAAACTTAGCAGAAGGTCAGATGAAATCGTTCGATGGTTTCGTTTTAATCAGGATTCGCTGGGAGGCTCGCCATCTTGTTCCACACAGTGATAGCTCAGTCCGTGTCATCGCCGTGTCCACAATAAAAACACTCAAAACTAACTAAAAATCACTCGTATAGTTCAGTTCAAATAAAATAAATATATCTCTAGACGTTTTGTTTAGTTTTACGTCAAAATCACTGTTATTTTCTCTCAGAATTATCTCTGCCGATTTCTGTGTGCTTACATCTCATCTCTCCGCGTGCTCTGACGTCATCCCCGCATTCACGTTACTCTCTCCTGATAGGTCGTCAGTGAACTACACATCACATTCTCTTAAAGGCAACATAACATTCAAAATACAGGATACCTTTTTCATATTCACAACATGAGAAAAATAAGAACAAAAAGAAAACACTTTTGGATCATTAATGGAAAAAGTTTTAACTTTAAAATTCTGAACTCAGTTATTAATTTACTTTTCATTTAATTTACTTTTGATTACTTCTTTTAGTAACCACTCTGGCTTACTATTTATTTTTTATTTTCTTAAATTTTTATTTGTAATCACTCTGGGTTACAACCGCAGCAGCCTCCACCCAGGTCTCAGCAGGGAGCCGGCCACAGACGGGGCGCCCAACAGGGGCTTCTACAGCCCGTAGATCAAGTTCGATCACTTCTGTGCTTTCTTTCCTGCAAGATGGGTCGGAGCAAGGGCTGTCTACCTCCGCCCTCAAAATGTATGTTTCCTTTATATTAACGCACGTCATGATGCAGTGGATCCAAATCCGTGGGGAAGCACGACTTGATCGTCAGGTTCCTGAGGCGAGCAAGGAGACTGAATCCGCCTTGCGCCCCCTCTATACCTTCTTGGGACTTATCTGTGGTGCTACTGCACTACAGAGACCTCCCCTTGAGCCACTGCAGGCAGCTGAGTTAAAATCCTGTTTTTAAAGAAACGTTATCCTGCTTGCTTGCCTCTATCAAGAAGGTAGGGGACCTGCATGCATTTTCGGTCAACGAATCTTGCCTGGAATTCGGGCCGGCCAATTCTCACGGTATCCTGAGACCCCGGCCTGGATATGTGCCCAAGGTTCCTACCTCTCCCTTAAAGTGGGACCAGGTGGTGAGCCTGCAAGCACTGCCCTGAAGGAGGCAGACCCAGCCGTGGCTTTTCTCTGTCCCTTCCGCTCCTTGCAGTTATAACTGGACAGAATGCAAAGCCTCAGGGCCTCAGACCAGCTCTTGTCTGTTACGGAGACAAGCAGAAGAGAAGGCTGTTTCCATGCAGAGGTTGGCCCACTGGATAAGTGGTTGCCATCATCTTGGTGTATATTTCCAAGATGCACCGTGCCCCCTGGGTGGGGAGGCTCTCCAAAGAGAGAGTGTAGCTCCTTCCTGGGCATTGACACAGGGTGCCTCGCTGACAGATGTTTTTAGAGCTGCAGGCTGGGCGACACCAACACATTCGCTAGAAAAATAGCCTATGTGTCGATCTGGTTGCTTCCTGTGGGCTCCCTTCACATGAAGCCAGTTTCACTGTAAGCCCTGTTCGAAGTGTCGGCTTGTTGCGCCATTCCCCTTCTATGGACTGGATTCGTACGACATTCTTGCTCCAGTAGAGTTCCTCTTTAGCCGAACCCTGTTATGTTCCTCCGCACCCTTCAGCAACGGACGTGGCAGAGCGTCCGATGCCAGGCCTAACACTCATATGCACTGGTGGAACCTGTGCTAGGCTGGGTCCATATGTTGTGATCCCTACGGCGATCCCATATGTGTATTCTTCCACGATACGGCTGCTGTCACTGACCTGTTTCGTCTCCCTGTTATATACTGGAGACACCTCAGTGACATTCCATATGTTGTACTGCCCGGTAAATTGCCCAGTCCATGTGTTATCCCCACATGTTACCTCCCTATGGGCAGGATGTGGCTTCCCCAGCATATTCCTTCCAACGAAAGGTAACGCTTTCCCAGCGGTCTGTGGAACAGCAGTGACTTCCCTGGCCTAAGCCCTGTCCTATCTCTGCCTCAATAATGCGGGGGAATCAGGAAGCTTTTGTCTAGGGACTGGAAGGTGGCAGCACTAGTGGCATTTTAATAGGGATGCCAATCAGTCAACACGTCGACTACGTCGAACGTGAGCGACTGAAAGGGAACGTCTCGTTATGTATGAAGGAGGAAACGGAGACGTAGTCCCATCGCCACTATTGCTGGACCACCGCGGCACTCCGGGCTCCGCTCGGCTCCTCAGCAGAAAATAACTGGTGCGTACATCCACTTCCGTATTTATCCCCGCACTGCGGGGCAAAGCGTGTGATGCAATTCTCGCATGCCAATGTACATTGGCTCATTTTAACAATACTCGAAGATGACATGATCCCAATCAGTCGACACGTCGACTACATCTCCGTTGCCTCCTTCAGGCAATGAGGGTTACATACGTAACCGAGACATTATGTGCTTCAAATATTCCACAAATGTAAATAAGTAAGAATATTATTTTCCACATACAGAAACCGCTGATTAAATACAAATCTTGGACATGCAACTAGCGGATGCCTTGGCAGGGAGAGAGTGTTGTGTGATGAGACGGTATAGTCATCCACGAAAATGCTGTCCTTTATCCACAGCCAGGCGCTTTTTTAATAAAGCTGGTGCTGTACTGGCCTTTGACTCGTAGGCTACACATGGTTCCAGGTCAGAAAGAATTAAACACACAATGCAATGATTACATTCATATCCAGCTTAATGTTGTCACAGTGGTGTTTGGGTTAGTTTGTTTTCATTTGGACTTGTCTGCTTGTATTCACATGTCACGTGTCATCTTCACTGTCATTATCAGTTCAGTTGTATCACCTGTGTTTAGTCGATCATCGTCATCTGTATCACATGTGTTCTGTTAATCAGTGTCATATGTGTTTACATTTAAGTTCCGCCTGGTCAGTGCTTGTCCGATCTCCGTTGTATTTAGTGTGTGTTGCTCTTGTTCTGCTGTCCTGATATTACTCCCATTAAACCTTGGTGTTGGAAAAAGATACCTTCATCTTCTTCTATCTTCCTGCAACCACCTGTGACAAATGTGTGCCTCCACCATCGAACACATTTTCTAACCTATTATGACTTGTTAAAGCCTAGGGCAGTATCCAGTACAATCTTTTATAGCAGACTTGAAGAAATTGCGAACATAATTTAGAGTAGATTCCTGAAATGGTGCACAGCTGGGATATTGCTCACACATGAGCTCTGTTTTTGCCAAACTGTGTCAGACAAAGGCAAACATTAAGGTTGAGCTTAAAAACTGGCATTGTAGGAAAAGATATTGGGATGTTGAAATGGCTGACAATGTATTTGGGATTCCCTATGCGTCAAAACATTTGGAAGAGTCACCTGAAAATGAGTTACACCCAAAATAACATCACACGTGTATATTGTACAGCGTTCATCACTGATTTTCATTTAATTAAAACCATCTAGCCATTCAAAATACTTTTCATATTTCATACCTAATCCCCGCCATCAAAATTACTTGAACACATAAATACAGATTGAAAAGCATCTTGGGAGCATGTGGAAGTATTCACTTTTTAAAAAAAGATTGTTTTTGCCTCGTGTCTACACATTAATTTCCTTATATTTTAGTCCAGTTTTCCTTTAAAAAAAAAAATCTAATATAACATGCATACAAGTTTCCTTTGAAAGAGAAAAAAAAAGTCAATGGCCTCAATATTTTAAGGGAGATCCCTATTCACAGTCGATTTAGCCTGCTCTTTGCTTTGGAAGGCCACAGAGGTACTAGCCATTTATTTATTACTGTCTGTTTTTAATTGTTTGACATTTATTGGTCTTGTGTGATGCTCATATTGACCACTGACATCACAATATGTAATGGGGTGTGTCTGCACTCTTAATAATACAAGGATATATTAATGAGTCAGAGGGGCAGAACAAGGGCAAAACTACAGAGATCTCTGTTTCTCCTTTGATTTTTGTCAAAATGTCAAAATAAAATAAATAATTATAAATAACTAATTTGTTTCCTCGAATCTGCCAGGTGTTCCAGAAGTGTTCATTTGATTGTAAAAGGGTTCTAATTTTAACAGTAAAACCTGTTATTTGGTGAACCATAGGTTGCCTTACTCTATATGGTGAAAAACTATAATAGATCGAATGGGAAATTTCATGTTATTTCACAGTAATATATTGTCGTCTATATAATCATCTTAAAATTTACAGTGAAAACCAAAGATGACATTCCCAGATTTCTCTTTTTGACAGCTCTTTTTTATTTTTTTATTAACTATTGTATGTTTCCTCTTAGTTTTTCTTACCAGTTATGTACAGACCCTTTCCAAAAAATTTGAATATCATGGAAAAGTTTATTTATTTCCATAATTCCATTCAAAACGTTAAACTTCCATAGATTATAGATTCAGGGCCCACAACTTAAACAATTTCAAGTATTTAGTTGTTTATTTGTACATAATTTGGGTTTCCAGCTCATAAAACTCACGAAAACAGGATTTCAAAAAATTTGAATATTACATGAAATCACACAGTAATACCATGGTCATTGAACCAGGTTTTGGTTATTTTGGCAGTGTGGGCAGGTGCAAATCCTGCTGGAAAATGAAGGAAGCATCTCCATAAAGCTTGTCTGCTGAAGGAAGCATGAAGTGCTCTGGAAATGTCCTGGTAGACGGCTGCGTTGAGTGGACAGCACAGTGGACCAACACCAGCCGATGACATGGCTCCCCAAACCAACACAGACTGTGGAAACTTCACACTGGACTTCAAGCATCTTGGATTGTGTGCCTCTCCATTCTTCCTCCAGACTCTGGGACCTTGGTCCAAATGAGATGCAAAATTTGCTCTCATCAGAAAAGAGGACTTTGGTCCACTGTGCTTTATTAAATCCAGAGTCAACGCAGCCGTCTACCAGGACATTTTCAGAGCACTTCATGCTTCCTTCATTTTCCAGCAGGATTTGCACCTGCCAACACTGCCAAAATAACCCAAACCTGGTTCATGACCATGGTATTACGTGTGATTACTGTGTGATTTCATGTAATATTCAAATTTTTTGAAATCCTGTTTTCGTGGGTTTTATGAGCTGGAAGCCCAAATTATGTACAAATAAACAACTAAATACTTGAAATCGTTTAAGTTGTGGGCCTGAATCTATAATCTATGGAAGTTTAACGTTTTGAATGGAATTATGGAATTAAATAAACTTTTCCATGATATTCAAATTTTTTGGAAAGGGTCTGTACATTAGGATTTATGAATTTATAAATGAATGCTTATTGCATTAGGTTGACCAAATTCTTCAGAGATGTTTCAACACTGACCCACAAAAAAACAATACTAACAAGCGTAAACCAGCCTGGACCATTCGTGCGGGACTAAGATGGTCTTCAAGGCAAGGGCCCTATCAAACCATCATTAATAATATCTGATAGAACAATTTCAGGCCCTCTAGAGGATTCATGTCTAACTGTTCGATAATTCCTCATCTAGAATGAGCCAAAAAATATACATTGTCAAGGACACATTCCTGGACTCAGAAACAGCATCTGTCTCGCCGCCTCACAGCATACCTGACTGACATCACGTCTTAGCTTCGACTCTCTTGAGAGCCTCAGTGACGTCTGTGAAACATAAATAAAAACAGTATGTGGAAATGAAGAACTAGAGTCTCTTGTCCCTTCATATCTATAGACAGACTCTCAGTTCTGCAGTTCTGCGATTAGGCAAAGGAAATAATAAAGCAACTTTGCATATAATTTGTCTTACCTCCTTCCTCTGAAATATCTGAAGGTGACAGCGTTTGGAAAAGACAAAAAGTACTGCGAAAGTTTGTGAACTTTTTGTTGGCTTGATAAAGTTTTGTTTCAGAATTCTGGAAACCTGACCAATATTTATTCAATCCTTAGGACATAGTTCAATGGGTTTGTTAGCTTTGCTTCAAGCTGTAGGAAAGAGGCCAGCAGTAGCAAATGACTGAAATACTATGGTGATGAAAGACAAAAAACTGAGAAACGAGCAGTTAACCAGGACAATGGGTACACAACAAGGACACGTCATTCGGACTACATGGAGCTATTACCCAAATTAGAAGCTGTTGTTCGACTTCTCAAACGAAGAGCCAAAATATCCTCTCTGCGTTTAAGTTCAAATTAGATTTTTTGCTCGATGCTTGCATGGTTTATGGATTAAATGCATATGGAACATCATTTACCTTGCACTATTAACAAGTTACCAATAATATTTATATTATCATACTATTTATTCAAATCAAGCCGCATCAATGTTTCATCAATTTAGTTTTTTTAAACATTCTTTTTACATTGATTAAAAAAAGGTCACTGTGAATAGTTGATTAACCTGCCAATATCATAATGCTTGCTCGTCATGTTGCACAAATTCACATTAACGGTGAGTTTTACACACTTTCTCATCAAACAGTCTGTAATATTACCAAACATATACTTCATATTCTCCATCCTCTCAATTCAAAGAAAGAGCAAGGACGAGAGAACACAAGCATCCATCAGCGCATGGCCTGTCTCTGGATATGAGGGCAAGAACGTTTTCACATGCATCACTGTACCGTTCTTCTGCCAAGCATGAGGAAAACATTCCTCGCAATTCCAAAACTCTGAGCTCTTTCATATAAGACGGATTAATGTAGCTCAGAGTGGAGACCAGGGGGTGAAGTTACCCCAAAAACATGGGAAAATGAGGTCAAGCATAGAGAACATTACCAAGTGTCGTCATCTCCTGTCTGTCAGAGTCATCCGCCCCAAAACACGGTACATTGAGAAATGATCCTTATAAAGCGTCCGTCCAGTCACGACTTGGTTGTCTACCAAGACATTAGGGTTGTTTTCGGCTTTGAGCGCAGGCCAGGATGACATTGCACGTGTTCTCATCGTATTCCACTCAGTCATTATCCCCTTGGCCGTGGACATTTTTACGGCAGACCGCACATGTTTTTGGAGCATATGGATAGTATCGGCCACACAAATCTGTGTATAAAAATTTGACAAGCTTTCCAGGGCAATATATCTTCTTAGACGCACGATTTCAAACACCTTCTTGTTTAAGTCTTCAGTCTGACAGGCTGTTTGCCGCAGTCACGGACGCATGTGAAATATTCTCTTCTCTTTTTTTTAATGAGCAAATGTCAAAAAAATGATGGTCTGCATTTGTCAGGATTACAAATATACAGTCTTGATCAGGCACCATCTATCACAGCGCCACATTCGCTTGTTCATCGCGGAGATGGCTAAACAATCTCTACCATTCAGATGTTTAAGGGAAGCAGTTGCTTTGACATGAAAAGGAGAGAAAGGCATCGTTAGGTGATGCATGTCCCGCATCAGTCACAAAGAGTTGGCTACGTAAAGCGTCTGCCATTCTGCACAGAAACCCGATCTTAAACCCTGACACATCAGCGTGTGGCCTGTGATGTTTGGCCTAGAGAACGCATCGCCTCGATGTCTAGCTGCCATGAGACGTGGTTTACTCATGAAATCACTGCGAACACCCTCAGTACTACACATGGCAAGCAGTGCAACATCTGGAAGACCCCGCTGCATTCTTACACAAGTCAACCGTTTTGTTCTATTACTTGCGGCTTTGTGTTGCATATTAATCCTGAAAAGCTCTTAATGGTTATAAGAAGCGAGACAGTTTGAAAGGAATAACGGTGCCGTTTCATATGAATATACCTCCCGCCGACAGTGAGCTTAATATTTACATTTAAGATATTCCACATTTAAAATCTGGCTTTCAAAATATAATTGAAACATGGAAACAAAGGTTTAGTATTTTGAAAACAAGTAAACGAAGACACCATCATATAAAATTATTCACAATTCTGCATCGACAAAGTCAGTAATCAAATGAGTGACATTGACATCTTTGGATAGTCAGATTGTATTACTTCCATTGAAGCGCAAGATACTCTTTGGTACTTTCCTAAATCTTTTATATTTTCGTGAATTGGGTCTGAAAATCGGTCAAAATTTACAAAAAGCAATTTTAGTTTTTCAATAAATAACGACTCAATACAAAGTATGAGGAACAAACTGAATATTATGTGTACAAGTTGTACAAACTATTCCTTTAAATATCTTGAGCGCAGCAAAACTTTATAGTCCACTGCAATGAAATTTTATCACAAAATGATTGTACATCTTAAAATGTAGCCTTCCATATAAAATGTTATATGCCTTGGCATGACATTTGTTGACAGACACGTTGTCCTCTGGCCTGTCTATTAAAAGTCATTGGTTTTATGTCACCATTAGCCTTACCATGAGGTCTTGGACAAACAAATGAAAATTAACAGTGCCCTCAATTGAAAGCTAACTATTGTATTTGGCTTGGTTGACTATGACAGAACATGAGCTGTACAACCACACCGTGTCATGAGCAAACCTTTTATGATTTATTGCACGCTAGACTTTTCCATTCGACACTTGCCGTATGACTAAACTGCACCTTGTTTTTCTGGGGCGCCAATGTCATACGTATCCATAGAATCCAACTGACTGATGTACGATTGGGTTCTTCAGTGTTTTCAGACAACATATTTGGTTCAATTTTTGGACCACTGGCGTAGGATGAAGAGGAAGATGAATGTCTTTGACTTTGATACGTATGCGTGTGCCATGTTAGTCTCTGCTCTGCAGTTCTGCATCAAAATTCGCTGATGGATATTCATAGCAAGCCAAAGCAGATAAGCTCTGTTGGCCAAAGCCTGCTGACATTGTCTGGAAACTTGGTTACTTGAGACACTGTAAAAGTCCACACTTTTCACTTTATGAAAGTCAAATGAGCCCAAATGGCAAATACATCTTGAGCTCTTTGTTCTGAAGGGTAATTCAGATTTAAACAGGAAATTCTGGAAGTTCCTGTCACCTCTAGAAACTCTGACTCCAACCTCGGCAATTTAGTTCATTCCAAGCACGTTCCATTGTTTTAAAAAGGGCTGGAAAACAATGGCTCACACATTTACACACGAGTGCTCCTTAGGAGATTTGTCGAGCTAATGAAGGCTTAGAAAAAGAGCTGAGGTTCATTTCATGGTCAATTCCTCTGGAGATGTAAACACTATTGAGAAAGGTGAAGACTGTAAACATACAAGATACAGAAAATTCTTAAAAAATTCAAAGCCTTTCACACAAGACATTTTTTTGCAATCAAAAACAGATAGGTGCAATGGAACGTCCAAAATGCGGAACAATGCAAAGTTGAAGCTGAACTGTTTTTAATTTAATACAGTGTCTTACATCTGTGTCACTCGTGCCGTGAGATGCTGAAGAAAAAAAAAAAGTCAAAGACCTCTGTCTAGATCATATTAAAATATTAACACAGGAATGTGTGTACTTTGTGAACACTACATTGATTGTAAGTGACTTTGACTTTTTGTTGATTTATTTTGATTTATCAATAATATGCCAGTGGTGCATACTCTCAACAATAGCTACTATGTTTCCATCCAAAGTTGCAAATTAAAAATTGGACTATCATATAAAACATTTGAGAATAAAGCACCGTTTTAATCCAATGAGTCGAAATTTCGTCAAATTCGTCACTTCTTGATAAACTGGCACTAAATATTACTAAGAAAAGTTGGAAAAGCCCGGTGTATATAATAATTTTCGTATATTTGTGGCGAGCATGACGAGGCAGAGGGCCGTGAGAGAATGGTGCAGGCGTGATTACTGAGCGACTCCTGCGCGACGCACCGGTCTCGTATCTCTCACGGAGGAGTGGAAGCATAAAAGGAGGAGCAACGACAGTGAAGGATGAGAGAGGCCAGGCCTGGACTATTTTATTTTATGTTTATGTTTTATTGTATGTGACAGCAGTCGTCTGTGAGGGCCTGACTGTCTTTTACTTTCGTTTTGTATTATTAAAGCTGTTGAATGTTCGTCGGTTCCCGCCTCCTTCTTCCCACAACATCTAACCGTGTTACAATATTAAGTTACTTGCATCTCAGAGCACACAGACGAAATGCAATAAACACATTTTGGAGGAAGATTCTGCTGTATGGGAATGCAGTTGTGTAAGACAGTTCTGGAAGGTAACTATACCGAATCACATTTCAGAACAACCAAAACAGCTTTCAGATGCGTGTAAAAAGAAGTCCAGTTATGCCGTCTCATCGCGCAAACTCACATGATTTTTTTGATGCACATCGAGGAATTTATTCTGTAAATGCCTTTCCATCGTAGTTTATGCGCATGTTTACTTATCAGATAAAAAATGTATCCGACTCAAACAAGTTTTTTATGCACATTTTTAGAATGTATGCGCATCTTGGTGTTTCCATCCAGCAGTTTTGGATGCGATCTCCCAAAATGCGCATAAAAATAGGTGGGTGGAAACATAGCTAGTGGTGCTAGGGTAGTCCAGTGCCTCACGAAGCTGTTTAACGGTGTATTGGTTTGAAGTAACCATAACAACAATTTCACAAAACATTCATGGGTCCATTTGTCAGGAGATGCATTACTAATTAATCTGACATTATGTTATTACTAACATTGTCTAATTTTATTGCATTTTTTGTGCACTTGTGATATTGAATTGTTTTGCACCTTCTCTTTGGGTAAAAAGCATGTATACTTTTTGCTTAATAAGATTTTAAATATTGTTTATGTAGACAACCTGTGCTAACGGCATATCCAGCCAATTATTCTATTGCATAAATAGTGCAATTATTGTGTTGTGTGATCTAGGTCTACACAATTTAGTTGTTTAGTTTTATGATTAAGTTCCAGTGTGCTTTATTTTCTAAACAATCAAAAACCCTGCTGCAAAATGTCATAGCGGCAGCTGTAAGGAATCACTTCAGAAAGAGAGAGCAAATGCCTCATCTGTCATCAATAGCGCTGTCTGTTGCCTAATTAGCATTCACATATCAGCGTGCACTGATCACAGCTATGACATCACATGCTCCTTCAGGCGAAAACACCAGGCTTATTCTGCAGATGACTCAAGAATTGATCTGTCATAGTACGCCACACATTTCCCGCATGGATCCTTGTTTCCAAATAAACAAAGGCACGAGGCAGGCCGTGGTCTGAACGGGATGACCTCACCCTTCCCAGAGATCACTAGATTCTGTTTGACAGCCGTAACGTTCACAGGAGTGCGATAGAGTGGTTCCAACTCAGGAACCAGCAAATTATGTACTTATGACAAGTAAACACTTTGGCTGGATGCGTAAACACATTTAACATCATTTTTATCATTGCTCTTTTGCTGAAAAACAGCTGTGATTGACTTAGCTTTTATCCCATCATGCCTGCACATTTGCACTTTTGCATATTCAAACTGGCATGTCAGGTTCGCTTATGACACATTCAACAACCAATGGCATTTGTCACTGTGGCGCTGTGTTGAGGAGCCGTATTTTTTTTAATGGCAATGCAAATGAGATTTCACAAATTTCATTCAAGGGTCAGATTTTTCATTGAGGTCATGTATGACTTCAGAAGACTTGGAATATAGCGTATGCTGAATTCGGAATAGCATACTAAAATGGCAGAAATAGTAATGCCTTGTGTACAGAATCCAACTTTTGCCATCTTGGTGCTTGCCTGGACTCATGCTCTGATTACTGCAACCTGTTCATCATTATCTCTTTTATGTTTGCCTGTTTAAACCCTGCTCACTCACTCATTCATTGCAAAGTCTTGTATGCGTCACACTGCATTTCTGAACATTCTCCTGGTTTCCTAAATCTTGTTTTTTGTCTTCTTGTCTTCTAGGATTTCTGTTTTTGCATGTGCCCCTTTGACCGTGCTTTATGTTTGGATGGATTGGTTGTGTTCTTAACCTATTGCCTGTTGTTTGGATTACCCACATATAAAAGCTGCATTTGGATATGAAAGATTGACACTGAAGAATGTTAAAAAACAAGAGGATCATCTAGAACGGATTTAATGCACGGACTTTGCAAGCACGGGTTTCACAGATTTTTTGTGTAATTTTCTAATACATTTTAGATACGCTGTATACCATTTAATCATGATATTTGTCAGAAAACTATGGTAATACAAACAGTAATCAATCACAAAACCATGGCTAATTTTCCTAAGGGCTGGTGAACAGACTTACAAAAGCGAAAGCTTACAAAATCTACAGTAAACACTACATCAATTCGTAATGTTGTTAGCAGGCTGGTGGAGGCAAAGCTTTGCCCTTTGTTTACATCATTGCAACTACATAAAACTTTTAATTGAAACTGTAAATAGAAAACACAACTACCAATAATAAGACATACTTACAAGTTGTGATCAATAAACAACTGAGTGTCCCGACAAAGTGGGAACTGTGTGTAGAGTGCATAGTACTCATCTTAGCTTCTGGAAGCTGTTCTCCAGTAAAATGTGCAGCACACAGAGATAAACGTTGGGGTTATAATGTTCAGGAACAGTGTTTTAAATAAATGTAAACCACTCTAAGTTTGTCAGCCTTAGGAAGGTCAAACGAATGAGTTCTGGAAACGGGGTGGACAAAACAGCGTCTCTTTGACCTATCGACAACACTGTCTTCTCTAATGCAATCAGGCCTCATCCCCTTTTTTGCGTATTCTGTGGGTGGAGATTATTTAAATGAGTAACATTGTGACTTCATAAGATCTGGAATGGTTATAGTCAAAACGAGTCGCTCCTTGTAGTTCTTGGAAAGTGGATTGTGTTAAATAAAATATCTCCCTTTGGAGTGGCCTTTGAGCTTTGTAACCTTGCAGATCTTTTTTATGCTCAAACAGCAACTTTACACACTAACTAAAGTTGAAAAAGTCAAGAATTATTATAGGAGCCCTTTAAGTGTTTTGAATTAAAGGCACACTATGTAAGATTTTTGAATCTCAATATCCAAAAACCACTAGAACAATGAAATATATTTAGCTGATTTGTGTACTTAAGTAAACAGCAGAATTTATTATGGGATTTGACTGTTTGATGAATAGATTATGTGCTCAAATGCATGGATCATATATTCACATAAGTCTTTAGAGGGTTTCTGACTTTTAGACTGGTCGATTACAAAACTTCAGTTTAAACGACTGTCAAATTAGTCGATGCGACCATCCGTAACAGATACAGATATTGGCTCCACTGCGCACCCCTAGCTCACAATCTCCTGAATGTCTTAACTGGCACCACCTTAATGCCCGGTTCGACTACAAGTTACACAGTCGTGGTAGTTCCTTGAGGAAAAATCATATAAGCAGGATTTTTGTTGCCATATCTCCACAAACCTTTCCTCCATTGCATAATTCCACCAAGCAGAACTAATACCAACGTCTCTCTCTCTCTCTCTCTCTCTTTGCCATGTTTGAAAGCTGTGTACCGAAGACCATCTGTGCTCCTATTGGTCGACGTCACAGATGTGAAATTCCGACCCTTACAACAAAATTAACCAGCACTGAACTTATTTAAGCTGGACTGTGACGCTATTTTCTTCTAGACCTGATGTACAGCCGAAACAAACTTTGTTGCATTATTTTCCTGTTATCACTATAAAGCTGCTTTGAAACAGTCAGTATTGTAAAAAACGCTATATAAATAAAGGTGACTTGACTTGACTTGACTGGACTATGTGTGAACCATGAGAAAATGAAGCTAAGTTGGATTATGAATAATGGTAATATTCATTTATTGGTATGCAAATAGCACAAGCCTTTTTTGCTCTGAGATGTCCCTCACCAGTGGAGACCTCATAAGCAAGAGGAAGGGAACTTTGCATTAGGGATTTATATACAGTTTACTGAAGAAAGTTAGTTGAGGAGTAACAACACTGCTGTTAATGTAGATTTCATTTGTTTATAATAAACAAGTGCAGCTGCATCTGCACCAGTTGTTGTGCAGTACTTTTTTTTATTTGGTTGGCGGGGTTGGGTTGGGACCGGCACTGTATCCTGCTGTCAACATTTCACTAAAATTAAATAGCTTATTAATGACATGATTTTTATCACATCGTTTCTTTCATGTTGTAAGAGTTTAATTGGTGTCAGCATACTGCCATGACTTGGCGGAGGAAGGCTTTTCCACAGACTGTAGATGCAAGTAGGCCAAGTATGTTTGTTCAGAAATCACAGTACTCCTATTTTTTGCTTTCCATCTGTCCACAGGCTGTCAGTGGCCACAAATTGTTTCCAGAGATACGGTATTTAAAAGCTCAAAGTGTTGTTCCCTGATTTGGTTAACCGTTGCTTGACCATTCACATGTTTTAGTTTGAACCGTTCCCACCAGTTATAAACCATGTTAATTCAAGTCATTATCATTGTGATTATGATTACGATCTTCCAATTGTTATTAAATAAAACTAAAATGGACTTCAGATCCTTTATTATAAGAGACTGGAGCTTTGCCTGAATGTTTATTCAAAGCTAGAGCTTTGCAAATGCCACCCTTCTAGCAAAAATATATATTTTTAAACAAACTGTAAATATGTTATAACCAACATGGTTGACAGAAATATTTTTCCAAATTGGAAACATATATTGTTTAAATTTGAACATTTTCCAAAAAAATTAAAAAAATATATATTTACATTATAAAAATGCATTTTTGACAATAAAGGTTTCAAATAAGGTTTAATTTGTTAACATTAGTTAATGCATTGTGAATTAACATAAACAAACCATGAACAGTTGTATTTTTATGAACTAATGTTAACAAAGATTCATAAATACTGTCACAAATGTTTTGCACATTGTTAGTTAATGTTAGTTAATACATTAACTAATGTTAACAAATGAGACCTTTTTGTAAAGTGCAATGTTTTAATATAGGGGAGACCATGCAGGGATGGTTTTAAAATGCATGGAATGAAATGTGGTGGAGTTGGGGGACTCTGGCAGCTATTTTCTATTCTTTGATGAAAATATAAAAATACATAGATATAAATATATTGTAGCAATATTTTCCTTAAATATTTTTGGCCGTTCTTTGTATATTTTAAAACACTTTTGCCAGTCTGTATGTTCACTCAGTCTGCTTTTTTTTTTTAGTCTTTTTCAGTAACTCCAAAACTTCATGAAAGCAATCTTATGGCCAGACTTCTTAATAAAATGTACATGTAATTACTGTTTCACCATAACATCTCCTGGTTTTTGTAATTGAATGGGAGCATGTAATGTGTGTTTTGAAAATAAAGTCAACACATGATTAGCTTTTCCGACAACCCAGAGTTAAATACAGGATTTAACGTGAGTAAACATTAATAGTTGTTTATAGATCATTCATATTCATATTCATATGAACTTTTCTTCTTTTCTTCTAATCAGCTGTTACTGAAATCCACAGAAAACTTCCACAAACTCTGCAAGAAATTGTGCAAGCATGAACATCATAAATCTCTCTTAAATGTCATGCATAATATGCACATATAATTCACACACCGCTACGTTAATGACCATAACATTTTAATTGATCTTAATAAAATCACGAGGCCCCCAAAGCATAGGCCAATTTTTAACAGCACTTGACATTGTAAGGAGTGGAAAAGTATTTCTAACACACCTAGTTCTCCATCAAATAAACTGATGGCTTCTGCTGATATGTTTTGAAGTTAACGTGATGGAGGAAAATGCTACAAAAAAAAATGACCCCATACTCAGTGGACGGAGCAGTAAACGGATGTCTGCAGGCATCGTGCATTCGGTCTCGCTGCGGTCCCTATCTGATGAGACCTGCGAAGGTCTCTCCGAGCTCATGAATTTGGAGTATTTTCCCACATTGCTGACACTGTTGCTTTAAGAGCTGATAACGGTCCGCATTAGCCAGTCCTAGCCAAACAAAGCAGAAGGGAAATAGAATATGCAGACTGACAGCCAAATGACTTTTGAGGGGTGTGGGATGTGTCGAAGATCCACCCAAAATGCTTGAGGAGGTAAAAGACGCCTTTTTAAAAATGACCCTCGGCTCACGCTCCTTAATGGATGGCCATCCTGCTTTTTCCTGGGCTCTTCAGAAGACTTATTAGAGCAGATGTTTGCACAGCTGCTGCTGTCAGAGGTAGAGTCTGGAACACTGCCTCACTTCTACAGCGCATGAGGAATGAGACTCACACATCACCCTCAGGTTCTTGTGAAAGGCTCTCGCCTCATTTCTAATGGTTCATGGACTCTTTTTGATGTTGGCCAACATAACAGAATTTCTGCTGATAATCTTGTTGACAAAATTTGGGACTCCAATAAGGCAAAACGGAAGATCTTAGTAGATAAAAAATGACAAATGTGCTCAATACATTTCGCCACATTTCAATTTCCCATATTTGTTTCTAGCAACTTATCAAAGAACATTTACAATGTTTAGATTTGAAGGTGTGTGAGAGAAGCATCATAACCAGTCCTTCTAATTACAGGTTTTACAATACAGTAGTCCAACCATAGTTTAACTGTACTGATCTAATCTCTAGTGGCAATCACAACTACTATTGCTCATACTTATGGGTGTCACGGGTAGTTGTATGAAAGACATCCACTACAGGAATAATCAAAAGAAACAGTCTTAAATAAAAAAAAATACACAGGAACACTCAGGGAAATGGACTCCAACAACACCTTAACATTGAAGATACAGGATGATGAACTGAACAGAACTCAGGGTTTAAATAACAGGGAGAAAATTGGAAGAACAGAAACAGGTGTGGGATTAATGAACTAATTATAAGGAACACAGGCAAATGGGAACAGTGAGAAAACTAAACCTGAACACGTTACAGTAGTTCCCCCTCCCAGAAGGCGCGTCCTTATGCCGTAACTCATAATCCAGCTGTGGAGGGGGGGGGCTTTGGAAATGGGTATGGAGCTGGTGATGTACAGGGAGCAGGGGAAGTTGGAGGAGCCCGGATGGAGCTTTGACTGAAGGGCTGGGGAATCCGGGGACTGACTGATGGAGGTGGAACCAGGGTGCATGGAGTATGCGGGAGAAAGGCAGACCATCTAGGGTGACATCCATTACCCAAGGGCAAGGTGGACCAGCTGGCTGGCAAGACCGACGTGGAGGCAGGGACTCGGCTGACCGGGGTGACAATAGAGCGAGCGAGGATGAAGGAAAAACTGGAAGAAGGGTGGAGCCGAATGAATGGAGGGTCAAGTTAGATCCGGAGGAGTCCCAGGACAAACAGGCCACGGTGGAGGTGAGGGAACGCAGAGCCCGGGGCGGAGCTGATGGACTGACAAGCCGAGGTGGACACCAGCGTAGCTGACCGATCCAGGGAACTGGCCGTAACCAGCAGAGATGGGACCTGGTAGTCAGGTAGAAACATCGGAAGACTTTGGATCGGCATCCAAATATCCAAACAGGACCGGGGACTTGGGTGGGAACTGGATCTGTGGACCACAGAACTATCAGGTTCAAGTCTGCTCCTGGCTCTGGGGTGGACTGAGTAGCATGAGTAGACTCCGGGACTGTCAAGTCAAGTCAAGTCAAGTCAAGCCTGGTTGATATGGCGGATGCGGACAAGGTTCGGTTTCACCCTGCCGCCGGTGGCAGTTCCTCCGCCTCCTCGTCGCCGAGGGCGTTCCCCTGCCGCCGCTACCGCTGGGCCTCTGCAGCAGCCTCCAGCCAGGCCTAAGCATGGAGCAGGCTGCAGTAGGGGAGCCCAGTCCGCTCCAGGTGCTGCCAAGCCAGGTGGCAAGCAATAGCGAAAGCGTTCCTGAGCTCTTGGAGTTGGTCACCGATCCACTCCCTCCCCCCGGTGGAGGGCCGGGTGGAGGCTTTGTTGTGTGTGTGTGTGTGTGACTGTTCTTCCGCTGGCACCCAAAAACAGCGGAGCCGGCGGTACCCACACTTCAAAGAAAGAGCAGTTTCCTCTGTTCCTGGGTCCCAAGAGTCTGGCGATGTGCAACCCTGTAAAGCCTTGCACCCCTCAGCTACCTCTTGTATCGCCAGCCAGCAGTTGGGTGCGGTTCGAGGGCCCAGTCACGCCTTCTCACGCACTCTCTGCTGCCATGTAAAGACAGGTAGTGCACTACACACTCAGACTCCGCTTGGGGCCACCTTTGGGCCTTCTGAGCTGGGTCCCTGTTCTCTACCTCGCTGCCTCACTCCGAGTACGTCTGTGGTACCCATGGTCCTCCTGCATCGGTCCTTTGAAGCACTAGATGGTGCTCCCAACCGATCCAGCCGGTTCCTCTGTGCCAGCAGACTCGGCCAGACAATTCAGTTCGCCCGGCGCCCGGCGCCCGCCCATGTTCAGTGCTGTTCGTTACACTTCAGTGTTTCTGAATGTGTGTCTGTCATGCGCGCGGTCATCGCATTCCTACTGGCGAATGATGTGATTGAGCCGTCCCTCCAGCCGAATAAGGCCAGCTTCTGAAAGTTGGCCGCACTTCATTGTACTCAAGTAAAGGTGAGTTACCACCATCTTGGATCTGTGTCTCTTGATTCAGGCCCTTTTTCAAGCTTCCGTTCAAGTTACAAACACAGAAACGCATTCCCAATGCTCCGTCCCCAAGATTGGTCTGCAGCGGTCGGCCTGAAGGACGCGTACTTCAGATCTCTACCCTTCCGCAACGCAGGCCATGCCTGTGCCCTTGCGTTTAGGGGTCGAAGTCTCAGGACAAATCCCTCCCTTCGAGTGCTACATAGCCAGTTGGGTCTTCAGGTCAACTGGAGAAGAGTAAACTCGTCCACGGACTGAGGATCTCTTTACCGTTTGGAGGTGGACTTTGTCTACACGTTCCTTACCAGGGCCGTGTCCGGTCGGTGCTACATAGAAGTGAGAAAGGGTCCCACTGAAACTTTCAGAGGCTCCTTGGGCAGATGACAGACGCAGCCACATTTAACCGGCTTCCTCCATATGATGACCGTTTTAGCACTGGTTTCAAGGCCGAGTCCCGAAATGGCCGTGGCAGAGCGGCACGCTCCGTGTGTTAAAAACACCCGGCCTGCCGCCAAACTCTCAGCCGTGTTCAGACCTTTTGCTTCTCCGGGCCAAAAGGCTCCTAGAACAAGTGTCTGCTAAACACCAGCCGAGGTGCCACGTATAACGGGCATGCAGTAAGGGGGGTCTGGGCGAACCTCCCACTGCATTGGCATCCATTGCCTCGAATTGTTAGCAGTTCCCTTGCTTGATGCCGCTGCTCAGCAAGCCTGCACTGCTCAGTACCATTGCTCATACGCTTCCCTCGCATGTCACAACTCACCCGCCACCTCCTATGGAGTAAGAAGCTTCTGAGGTTGCTTCTTCCACTTTATGTAATCCGGCCTGCTCAATTGTGCCGCCCACGAGGCCTCACGACAGCCTATAGCTGAGGAAGCATCCCCAGGTGGTCCAGCTGTTTTTCGATCACTTCGGGGCCGCACAGTTACATCTGTTGCTCCCGAACTCGTCCCCTTGCCAGTAGTTTACTCCCTGAAACACGGAGACACTGGCATACAGCTGACCCCAGGGCCTACGCAAAATGCGTTTCCCCAGTAAGCCTTCTTGCACAACATTGTGCTAAGTCAGGAAGGAGAAGGAGCAGGTCTCTTAGTTGCCCCGTAATGGCCCAACTGGACCTTGTTCCCCCGAACTTATGCTCCTCTTGACAACCCTTCCTGACCCCTCTGAGACATCTCAGGGATGGGGCACCTTTGGCACCCGCACCAGACCCACACCAGACATGGAAACTCCATGTCTCGTTGCTGAGGTTCAGTTATCTACCTCAAAATGAAGATACCATCCCTTCTGCGAGAGCTCCCTCTAAAATGATGAGGCTTGCTTACGACCTGAAGTGGAACCTGTTCGTTGTTGGTGTTCTTCCCACAGAAGACCCCCGAAGGTGTTCGATCACTTCTGTGCTTCTTTCCTGCAAGATGGGTCGGAGCGAAGGCTGAACTTCATTGGAACAAGGGTTACATATGTAACCGAGACGTTATATTTAGCAATATAAACAACAAGGAATGATAGTAAATAAAGATTCAAAACAGAAAGCTACACAGAGCATACAGAGCATTCAGACGCAAACCACTCAGCAGCAAGGCAGACAGGAGCAATCGATCTGTGATGGTATCCAGCTCTGGTTCCGGGATGACTTCGGTGGTTGCCACGGCATCGCAGGCTGTATGAGGGAGGTCTTTTTAGGTCCTGTATTCTGTCACGGGTAGTTGTATGAATAAAACGTACAACAGGAATAATCAAAGGAAAAAGTCTTTAATTAAAAATACACAGGAACACTCAGGGAAACGGACTTCAACAACACCTTAACATTAACGATACAGGACAATGAACTGAACAAAACTCAGGGTTTAAATAACAGGGAGATAATTGGAAGAACAGAAACAGGTGTTAACTGTTCATTAACTAATTATCAGGAACATAGGCAAACGGAGAGAACAGAGAGAAAGCTAAACCTAAACAGAATACATGTTACAATGGGTTAATGTTGCACAAACTACTAGCCTTAAATATTGAACCTGGACATGTGAACCATTTTTGTTACATAAATGATTCCACAAATATTACAGTTTCAAGAGGAAAGTTGAGCTGTTACTTTTCTAAACGATCGGACTAATAACGTTAAGAAACACAAGTCAGATAACAGTGTTATCTGCGTTTGCGCTGCCGCTGACCCAGAGAGAGAAGTTGTCATGTATAAGTATGAAGCAGCTTTATAAACAGTCTTTTCAACGACACAGTATCATTATTTCTGTTACAATCATTCCAATTATTACAAAATTATTATAAAAGTTTAAGATTTGAATATAAACACTGATGTCTACTTTTAATAAAATGTATTTGTCATTGAATTATTCATTCAGGAGATTTGTTTAAAAAAAATGCTGATTCATCCAGTAATGAACCATTAGTCCTTATTAGGGAAACTGAATCATTGTCAATTTTTGACTCAGTCAATTTTAAATAAGAAATTAAAAGTAATTAAATGTTCTATAAGAACCGCTAGTAAATTACATGTTATTTTGTTTAGTTGTCTATTCAGAATCGTGGGAGAGATGTGATCTCCATTTTTAACCAAAGAAATTGTGATTCTCAGTTTATCCAGAATCATGCAGCTCTAAAACTTTTATCTTTTTCCCATCACATTAATTAATCAGAATAAAACACAGTCCTTTCTTTCTCTCTTTCATTTAAGGCATGCATTAAAGAGCAAAATGACATGAATCCGAAGTATCTAGTTAAATAAGTCAACTGTATTAGACAGGGTTGTAACACCTGCATCTTGTTAGTAAAAAAGCCCTCAGAAAGACCATACAAAAACCCTCCCAGAAAACACCCATCAATCCCTATATGCAACGATAAGCTGTTCCTTGAGAGGTTGCAAGAATCTTCAACACATTCTCATGGAAATTTGTAACTATTTAGTATTTTGCAGAATTGGTGCACTAATTGGTATGAATTCTTAGATTTTTCTATAAAATCGTAAGTTTTTGTAGAATCACATAGGCTGAGTCCCAATTCGCCTACTTATACTACGACCTAAAAGTATGTACTTTTTTTGTGATGAAAAAGTACATACTTTTGAGTGTGTAGCAAAAGAGTATGCACGTTCTGGGACATACTTCCATGACGTCATGCAACGTAAACGAGAACGTGGTTGCCTAGTTACGCACACCGCGACTGTTAACAAAACATTTTACATTTCATTCATTCTTATATATCCAATATAATTGTATTTACTATTCCCATCTTTTTTTCCACAATACATTTACAATGTGTTTTCACAAATGTAGGAGTGAAGCAGGGCGTCGTCGTAGATCAACCAAACGCAGGTCGTTTGTGAGGCGGCTGGTTCTGACGTTCATGTGCAAATGTGTGTAACGAAAGCTACTTATTTTCTGAGTTAAAATATTTAAAGTTTATAGTGTAACTATTGTTTAACGTATTTTATACTTAATCTTAT
>FLSR01004868.1:945684-962034 GCA_900092035.1 Leuciscus waleckii
GGGAACGCGATCGGGATTGCGATCGCGATCGGGATTGAACCGAGCCAAGCGGGATCGGAGCGTACGCAATGGAAGCGCGTCGCAATGCACACAGGCACTACCCTCGAGAGCTGACTGGGCATTCTCCTCACCCAAACAAACAACACAAAGAGTGTGAGTATCACCTCCCGTTAAATAACGCGGGCAGGGATGGACACACACTCTAAACTGCTGCTTGCTCGCCATACTGAATATATATATATATGTGATATAGACAGACAACACCAAATATACAGACAGATTTCACACAGAGCGCAACTGAAGACTCAGAAAGCTTTCGTTTTCTGTTTTGGGCCGGCTTTTATAGCTTCCTGGTACGTGACGTCACCCGCCTCTGACGTTCCGCCACACCATTGGACTGATTTTACATGTGCTTCAAGACGTCATCACGCAAAGCGTTCCCCATAGCGTCAATTCGACGCAATGCTCGTTCCCTCTTCAGGGAACCGAGGTTACAGTCGTAACCAAGGCGTTCTGGGACATACTTCGATGACGTCATGCAACGTAAACGAGAACGTGGTTGCCTAGTTACGCACACCGCGACTGTTAACAAAGCATTTTACATTTCATTCATTTTTATATATCCAATATAATTTTATTTACTATTCCCATCTTTTTTTCCACAATACATTTACAATGTGTTTTACCAAATGTAGGAGTGAAGCAGGGCGTCGTCGTAGATCAACCAAACGCAGGTCGTTTGTGAGGCGGCTGGTTCTGACGTTCATGTGCAAATGTGTGTAACGAAAGCTACTTATTTTCTGAGTTAAAATATTTAAAGTTTATAGTGTAACTATTGTTTAACGTATTTTATACTTAATCTTATACTTATGTACAATACTTAAAAATACCCCGATGAAAATGAACCATGCTTTTACTATAGTAAAAGTGTAGTAACCATGTTTATTTGGTTGGACTGATAAAGTTTGTACAGCCACAGTATTACTACAAATAAGTCAGACAGAAACATCAAAAGAAATACATAAAAAAAAGACACTTGCATGACACTGTACTAGAGCCTTTTTATTTATTGTTTTGTAGCCTGCAATGAGGCGCTCAGTATCTTCATCGGACCCTACAAGATAAACACTGTACTTTTTTGGCACAACATAAACCCATTAATATTACGAGACAATAAAATATAACTTTAATTAGGGTTAAACATTTGAATTCTTACACTTAAAAACTGAGGGCGCATCTCCGTTGCTGCATCCGACTGGCTTTACATCACCACCATCACCGCAAAGCTCCTCCCTCCCGCACGCAATGGGTTGTGGGAAATATTAGCCGTTAGAGTGTGCATTGATCTGCACTTCGAATTCTAACCGGAAATAGTAGACCATCCGGGTATCTTTGGAATACTCATTTCCATACTACGATTTGGGACGTACTAATTCTAGTTTCACATACTATTTAGGACGGATAGTATGCGAATTGGGACTCAGCAATTGTGGCCCGCCGGTCCAAAGTTTCAAGGATGGTTTTTCCACTCACAGGCGCTAGGGGGAAGCGAGACGGCCACCATTCAACCCGAAAAAAATCATATAACCATTCCAATGACTCCGAAGCTGTTCAGTTAAGGTAAATTAAGCACACAAAAAACCTGCATAGTTCCCCTTTAAAGGCTCCGATGGATCCGATGGATACTTTACAATCTCATGAGACCACAGGAGAGGATTTGTGAATGGCAGTGAATTGAAGCAACTGATGCGTTGGACAGTAACAACATACATATAAAACATACTTTTTTAATGGTCATGAAGTAAGCTAAAATTTAAATGTATTTCAGACGCACTGAAAGTAATTTTTAGATTGAATGCTTGTATAAAGTTTGTTAAAACTACTGATTCTGTCAATCTAAAGACATACTTTTTGATTATTATATTGCCACACCTCTCCATATAAAACTAATACCGTCTAAATACTGCTTTACATTGAAAGAGGTAATCTTGGATGGACTCTTTGAACCACATAGAACACCTTAAGCCTAGTTCACACTACAGGATTTTAAGCCCAATTTAAACCCGATTTGCAAGTTAACGAGCTCGCCGTAATCTGCGGGTGATCCACGCTCGCCAGTCTTTATGTGTGAAATACTAAACGACGCATCAAAAACACTCGCTGACGCAGACGTTGTGGAAACCAGCCACAACACCCTAGCAACCATCTAAACAACCACTCAGAACACCTTACCAAATGCTTAGCGATGTCCTAGTACCACCACCAACACCCGAGCAACTGCTAACATTATCCACCGAAACATCCTTGCAGCCCTCAGTCCAGCATAGTAATGGTCAGCTCTCCATGGGGAAAACAACATTTACATTATAAGACTCTTGTTAAATCAGTGTCCAGACATTTAATTTCTATAACGATTCATGTTTAGAGTGAACCATGTATCTAGAGACAGTCTTAACTTTTCTAACAGAAGAATCGTTTGAACTGGATTTTGGGTTACAGTGGACTTTGCTGCATGTTTCACAACAACATCTGTTTTTTAAAAAAAGTGAAAGTCTGGCATGGCCATAACATGACATTATTCTTTCTGTCCCCTCTATTTACAGACGAGTAATTATAAAATTAAGACTTGTGCTAACCAACGCTCCCATAACATTATTCCAACCGACGTAAACCGGTAACAGGCAGACAGACGGATGCATAATCTCAATTACAGAATCATTAAACAGGAAAAAGACAAATCATTTCAGCCTGACGGAATTATTTTCAGGTGGAAGTCAGAGTTGTGTTGCTGGAGAGAAACACAGTATGGGTTTACAAACATTTCTATCATCCTGGTCTGACACAACAAGATGACGATATGTCTGCAAGAGCAACAGAGAGCCCTTACATGGTGTTCAGGCTGTGTGTGTGTGTGTGTGTGTGTTAATAGCAAAAGAGGCAGCTTTTGCTTTTGCACGAATATCTTGAGCTCAGAAACTTTGGTCTGTGGAGATCATGCTGCTGGCATAAGAATAGTCCAGACATTCGGAATTCCATATTTCACTTTTGAGGAATGGTATCAGATGGGATTAGATTCGGTCCAGCTCAACTTTCCCAAGAGAATCGGACCAAGCAAGCTCAACTCAGGCCTGAAGTATCCATGCAATCCAGTATGAGATGCCTCTCCTCTGTGATCCCCCCGGACTCCAGAGCTAATGACTGATGCAGAGAGAAGCCAATACTCCGAGGAAAAATGCGAGTATGGAAAAAAAAATGGCCGCAAGAGTTTTGTGCTGCACTTTCCCTCATGATTTAGTATGCCTTATGAGATGCCCATCCAAGTTTGAACACATTTAATCAATCAATATGATATTCACACCTTAGAGTATGTAATTGTCCAGTGCTTTTCCTCATATGGGCCAAAGTTTCAGGGTGAAACTCCTTTTCTCTCAATAACCTAGACATGCCACTAACTCACAGAACCTGCTAAGACTGCAAACTGTATTTTGGTTAATATGATTTACAACTGTTAGATGTTGGCAGTGACATGTAGGCATTTATTGCTCAGTTAAAACACACAGTGCACTAAACATTTTAATAATTCACATACTGTGTGATAGTTCACCTAAAACTGAATATTCATCATTTACTCACTTTCATGTCTTTCCAATCCATGAGATGTTTTAACACAAAAGAAGCAGAATGTCCAGGCCACTCTTCTTCATTCACTAAAAATTCACTGAAAAACAATGAGAGTCAAAAAACTGTCCTTAAGCGATACATTACAAGTAGTATGATACCAAACAATAGACTTGTGTGAGGAACAGACAGTGGTGTAAAGTATTTGAGTAAATGTAATTAGTTACTGTACTTGAGTACCTTTTTGGCTACTCTGTTGTTTTACTGAGTATCAAAGATATTAGCAACTATCTACTTCTCTTGGGTGTTGAGGACTAGTGCATCTTTGAGCCTATATTCAGTATGAGTAAAATACTGAAGTACTGTTAAAATCAGATACTCTAAGACTTTGCTCAAGTCGTATTTGGAATTGGAGAGTTATTACTTGTAACTGAGTCGTTTCTGCTGTAAGGTATCTGTTTTTACTCAAGTATGGTTCAGGTACTCTTTACACCTCTGGGAACAGAATGAAATTGAAGCCATTATTCACTAAAAACCTCAAGTTTTAATTTGCATTTGACCCCTCACGGTTGGCCACAAGAGTTTGGCATCATAGACAGTGAAACTGTTGCTGGGTTTAAAAGTGCAAATTAAATTTGAGGATTCTCAGTGAAAAACGACTTTTGTTTGTTTATCACACAAAGGTATCATTTGACCTCAGAAGACTTGAATGATTAATGCTTTTATGTTTCTTTTCTGTTGTTTTCTTCTAGCTTCACTGCCCCAGTCCCTTTTGTTATATGGAAAAGAACAGTATGAACATTCTGCTAAACTTGAAAATATGAATTTGGAACAACAGAATGGTAAGTAAACATAAAGAATTGTTTCTGGACGATGCATTCCTTTGAGTCGGTTTCTTGCGAATGCTAGAAATGTGGCTAAAGCTCTCCTGTGGGTTTTAATATTTCCATATTCTGAAGCATAAAAGAATCTTTTGGCCAAGAATCTCTCTTTGATGTGATTTATATCTCAGGATTAAAGTAAATCCCTCTAAAGGATCTTTTTGAATTCCAGGGGTGGCGAGCATTCTTGTCAAGTCAAAAATACAAGCTCTCCTGCACATGATGAACTCATCTCTAGATCTGGATCCTGATATAGACCCGGTGTCATGCTAGGCACTCTGGTGACGGCGTCTGTAAAATTAGGAATACCATCAACATCTGGGATTATGAAAAGGACACTTTCAACAGCACTGGTCAATTTTCTGACATTTGATCCGTTCACAAATCTCAGCGAAGACAGAGCAGTTAAAAGCGTTGAGATGATGTGCATTGGTCATTAAGTCTTGATGTCAGCTCATCTCTTGTCCAGACTGAAAAAAGGCAAATGACAAATGAATGTGAAGGCTCTTTTATTTTTTAAGTGAAGTTTTAATTTTATAATACATATAAAATTTGCCCCATGTCATATAATTCACATTATAGTGGTCTCTAGTGGTCTCTATAATTCACATTATAGTGGTCTCTAGTGATCTCTCAGTATTTATAGCCCACACTAGCCTCAGAGCCGATACCATTCTGTGGTCTAAAGGTACTATAGGAGGTACTTGCTGAGCTTACAGTACCCTGGGAAGAGAGGATGGAGGAGGCACATAAATCCAAGCTAAAGAAATATCAGGCTCTTATCTTTGAGAGCCAAACTTAATGGATGGAAGTTTTGGAATCTGTCGAGTTTTGCCAGGATTGAAGTTATGAGTATGTGTATAGTACCGTGGGCTTGGTGCAGTCAACAGTGTTACCGGTGTTACACGGTGTTCAACCATACACCGATTACTTGCCCACCACCCGCACTGTCGTTTTGCTTTCTTTTTTTTAATAAAATCTATTTAGTTCAGTGGACACAGATGCTACAGAGTTGTAAAGTGAGGCACGTAGAAGCAGTGCAGAGCCGCACGAGTCACGTGTCGAGAGTGAGGCGCGTCGAGAAGCAGTGCAGAGCCGCACGAGTCACGTGTCGAGAGTGAGGCCCGATAACTGACAGGACAATGGCAGAGGCAAAAGCGCAAGATAACTTTTGTTATAAGATTGCATTTCTTTGTTTACCATAAGTGAGTTTGTCTTTGTTTTATAGTTGTTGTGTTTTCATTATAAAATGATAAAGAACCACAAACTAAGCATTCGTTTTAAAGTAAGGCGAAAATCCAAAGATCATTTATTTATTTGTTAAAACGCGGGTATCCGTCTTATTGATTTTGTTCTAAAAGTTTGATGTTAAATATAACCAAATTTAACATTGTGCTATTTAACTGTTGTTGTGTTTTCATTAATAATAATAATGAACTCCAAACTTAAAGGGTTAGTTCACCCAAAAATGAAAATTATGTCATTAATGACTCACCCTCATGTCGTTCCAAGCCCGTAAGACCTCCGTTCATCTTCGGAACACAGTTTAAGATATTTTAGATTTAGTCCGAGAGCTTTCTGTGCCTCCATTGAAAATGTATGTACGGTATACTGTCCATGTCCAGAAAAGGTAATACAGACATCATCAAAGTAGTCCATGTGACATCAGTGGCTCAATCTTAAGTTTATAAAGCGACGAGAATACTTTTTGTGCGCAAAAAAACAACAAAAATAACGACTTTATTCCACTATTCATTTCCTTCTCTCTGAGCCTCGAGTTTTTTCACGAAGTATAAATGCGTAGCGCTTCTGTGTTGCACGTCACACGTAGGCTCACTATTGGCCGACGCTGGTCATGTATGTGATGCGTGTGTACAACACAGAAGCGCTACGCAGTTTTACTACGTGAAAAAACTCGAGGCCCAGAGAGAAGGAAATGAATAGTGGAATAAAGTCGTTATTTTCGTTGTTTTTTGCGCACAAAAAGTATTCTCGTCGCTTTATAAACTTAAGATTGAGCCACTAATGTCACATGGACTATTTTGATGATGTTTTTATTACCTTTCTGGACATACATTTTCAATGGAGGGACAGAATGCTCTCGGACTAAATTTAAAATATCTTGAACTGTGTTCCGGTCTTACGGGCTTGGAACGACATGAGGGTGAGTCATTAATGACATAATTTTCATTTTTGGGGAACTACCCTTTAAGCAAGGGGAAGAAGGGGAAAAGTAAGGGAAAAAATCAATATTTTCCAAATATGCGCACTTTCAGACTAAGAGCCATAACTGACGCTGTCTAGTGTATATCTAGGTGAACACAAATAAACTGGAGCAGACGTGACTGAATTAATATGTGTGTTAATAATCTATTAAAAATATAAAAAATTACAGGTAGATTATTTTATCACTGCAACCTAGTTTTATCATAAACAGTGGTCAAGTATTGAAGCTGGAGCCTTTAATCTTTCTAATGTTACTCAGTTTGTCCAGATCGAGTGAGAGTGTGATGTTAGTGAATGTTGAACAACAATAATTAACAATAATCGACAATAAAAGGGTTAATATGAGTGAATTTGTCATACTATTTTACTTTTGGTGTTTTAATTAAAATAATGAACAAGAAAAGCATTTGTTTTAAAGTAAGGGGATAATCCAAATATCTTTAATTTATGTGTGTTACAACGCAGGTGTACCATGTCATTAGTCTTATTCGTTTATCTAATAAAAGTTTGATGTTTGTCATTGTACTATTTTATTGTTGTTGTGTTTTTACATTAATTGTAATAGTGAATAAATATTAAGCATTCGTTTGGTTCCAATAAAAGGAAAGATCTAAAGTTAAAGATCAAAATTACTGATAAAGATCCTGAGCGTCATTGACAAATATCTTTTCTTGTCAACTATGCAGTGTAACCGGTGTAATTTGTTAATCGGTGGGAAAATTTCCTCACTTGCACTTTGTTCTCATTGCCATTGAGGGCCACTGTCCTGCAGCGTTTAGCTCCATCCCTAATCAAAGACTAATCATCCCTGAGCAAGCTAATCAAGGCCTTCAGAGTTACAAGAAAATGACAGGTAAGTGAGTTTGATCAGGGTTTGAGCTCAATTCTGCAGGGCATTGACCCACCAGTGTCAGATTTGAGGATCCCTGCACTACGGCTTAAACACAAGGGTAACTTACTAACGCTAAAGTAAGGAAATGGTTACGGACATTGAAATTAAACACATGAACATTGATGATCTTTATTGGTGCACAGACTCTTGTGATAAGTAGTTTGTAAGTGATTCTAGTCTGTTAAATGGCACTAGAAGGTAGAAGGATTGCCAGTATCGCAGATGAATGATCCAGTAGTAAAAGGGGTCTGGGTGGAAACCACAATTTATTTATTTGATAATGTAATTGGTTTCTCCAAAGCTCCAACGTAGGAGGGGGTGTAATGTTGGGTTGTTTAATTGGTGTTCATTTGGGTTGATTTAGATGTTGATGGTTGTATTATTGGCTGATAATTTTTTTATGTTTATAGAGTGTTTGATTTTTGTAAGGTCATGTAGTTCATTATTTAGTTTTCTCTTTATTGGCTATTGTGGTGCTGGCCGCATCATTTATGTTTAGTCTGTGCTCTTTGCTAGGAGACTGGTATAGTTTGTTCAAGGTGGATACCAGTTAACCTAGAGCTCGTGTGGTGTCTAGTGTCACAGATACACCAGACTCAGCCGTCACTCCCTCACAATGCTCTCTATCTCCAGATTTCTTCTCGTCATCGCCTGATTCTCATCTGCACACTCATCACCACACTATACTAGCACACACCTCAGTCACACTCAGTGTCTGGCCTACGACACGCATACAAGACTCAACTCTCAGTGTATGACTAACCTGAGCTTACTTCCAGCATCTTCTACTCCTTCGTCCTTCGTGATCATCTCCATTCCTGCTCTCCACTTCAGCGCTTCATCTCTTCAGTCCTGTCATGATTTCCCTCACCTGGATCTCACTATTCACTGGCCACTGAGGTGTGTGTACTCCATCTCTTGTCACAATCTCCTGGAATCCACTTGAAAGACATAAAGACTCAGTTACCGGTTATATCTTATTCCACTGTGTTTGTATCTGCATCTGATACTCACCTGTTGTCCCCTGCATATTGCAGTCAATAATCGGTTAACTTACCGTCTGCTTCTCTCTTGAGTCCGGTTACGTTAAACCTAGTAATATAATCGGTCACACTTTAGAATCTGTTTCTACTTACTGCATAACTAAGGTAAATTTACTAAGGTAATTTTGAAAATGAATAGGCCTAATTATAATTTTACAGGAGTAATATTTTACTGGGGTATCTGTACTTTTATTCAAGTACTTGAGTACTTCATCCACCACTCCACTGCTAAACCGGGTTATTGTAGTGACTACTGTGTATGACTGTTCATTAGTAGTTACTTCATAGTCACACAGCACTTTGGTCGACGGAAGTCGTGTTTATTTGTGCTTTATAAATAAAACTGATGATGATGATGATGATAGTCATTTTTCTTGAACCTTAATTAGTAGATAATTAATAGTGGTTCTTCATGAGGTATGACAGAATTCATTAGTTATTGATTAACTAACTGATACTTGACACAATCATAAAATTCTATTACATACTGATTAGTTAACACATCTTCCTTAGAAGAATTACCTATTAGTTCTTCAATAATTCCTTATTAGTTATGCAGTAAGAAACAGTATTCCAAAGTGTTACCATATAATCCTCTGATTTTTAGAGACAAAGTAGGTATTTTTGAACTTACCATATTTGTTTTTGTCTTATCATTTTTTTTTTAAATAGATTTTATAAGTGGAGTTTACTATAGATAGATAGATGGATATATATATATTGGTTATTAATCTGCAAGTCTTAACTTGATTTTTCAAACAAATTTTTCACATTGTTTTATCAAGTCTCCATAAATTCTACAGTGCTTTATACAATGCAGATTGTTTCAAAGCAGCGTCACAGTAATAAACGGGTAAATAACACAATCAATGATGCAAACTCCATCAACTATGATCAAACTGCATCAAATTCTGCTGTCAAGCATCTTGAAAAATCAGTGCCATACAAATAGTGTGTTGTAGCCATAACCTAAATATATATAAGAGGAGAGAGAGAGGAACGTTCTTACCTTTTTTGTGACACAAGGTAACAAGGAACACCTGGGGAGACTATCAAGGGGAACCAATCAATAATGAAAGTACAAAGGGACCACAAATCTGCACAAGAAACAGAAACAAAAAAAATCTGACAGAACTTAAAACATAATGCATTTGAAGTTTTATTTTAAAGGGGTCCTTGATTATTATTTCACTTTTTTAACTTTAGTTAAGCCCCTTTCACACAGAGATTCCGGAAAATACACGGACAAAGTGACCCGGGATTTGACCCGGGTTCGTTTGATTTTGGTTCATTCACACTGCCAGTGATTTTCCGGAATCAGAGTGTGTTCACACACAAGCCGTAAAGCTCCCGTAAAGACACGTGACATCGATGTGACTTGTAATGTCTCAGCAGCGTCTTCAGTTTGTTTATGAAACCACGCTTGTGCATTTTTTTCTCTGATTCGATCATACACTTGCGCATTACGTACCGTTTCACAGCTGGCGAACGATCCCGGCTTCAGCGTCATCACTACGACACGGCATTATTACGGCTTTTGTTCACACAGCGCGCATTCCGGAACTGAACACAGCAATGTTACTAGGTCCCCAACCCGGCATAAATCCCGGGTCGTGTTTGCGTTCACACAGAAGGCGTTCTGGCGATTTCCCGGCAATTTGCCGGGATCACCGCGCTGTGTGAAAGGGGCTTTAGTGTGTAGTGTTGCTGTTTGAGCATAAACAACATCTGCAAAGTTACGACGCTCAAAGTTCAAAGCAAAGGGAGATATTTTCTTTTACAGAAATCGCTTTTAAGGACTACAACAATCGGCTGGTAGAGACTACAATGAGCTTCTTCACGGGTTGGTGACATCACTAAACCTAAAGTTCAGTAGCCCCGCCCACTGATTCGAGCGCGACAAGTAGTTGTAGGAAAACAACCGATGTGACGCTAACACTGGATCGAGCAAGTAAGCGATAAACATGCCTTTGAAGAGTGCAGAATGTTGTGCAGTGCCAGGTTGTCGAAAAACACAGTAGCTGCATTGGATTTGCAGAGAGCCTGAAATCAAACAACAATGCTGTGCCTTCGATATTGGATCCATCAGGAACAGCGCAACACACTTATGTAAGGAAAAAAGTTTTACTGTTCACTATTGCTTTGTTACAGATCGTTTGATATGTACGGATAATGTGTACGTCTAACCAAAATCATCAGTGCGGTGACCACAGTGATTTCTGATATGTACTGAATTATGTAGGCCCACAGTCAGATGTTTTTGTCTCAAAATCGTTTATTGTCAGTAAATCAAACCAGTGACTAAACGGTCAACTTCACATTGTTTCTCTTAAAAGGATGAAAATAATCGGTTATTTAAACTTGTGCTTAAATTATACTGTAGAAATCAATCAAAGAACACTCCCTTTACAATTGCTGAGCTGTCAATCAAACAGCGTGAGTTTATCAGTGATTGAGTTCTGGACTTTCGCCAAAACTCTGGTTATAATCAACGAATCTCTTATTTACATTGTGTTTGCACTGTTAGTTATGATGAAAGCATTCGTTAGTGTGCAGAAATCGAGTTACAATGATGAGATCACTGCATTCACGAGCTCAACATGTCTGTGATCGGTTACAATGCTCATCAAACCTTTCATGCCACGATCTAAATATAATGCTATAGATCTAAATATAATGCTATAATGAACACTTTTCATGATTAGTTAATCTTGAGAACTGTAACAGTAAAAACATGCTAAAAGTTTTCGTGAGAGTTCCACATGTAATACTTAGCTATTTCATATGCAGAGATGTCAACCAATCACAGCACTGGGCGTTTACACTGAAGTCTCACGGCAGCCAATCACAGCACTGGGTGTTTACACTGAAGTCTCACAGCAGCCAATCACAGCACTGGGAGTTTGCACTGAAGTCTCACAGCAGTCAATCACAGCACTGGGCGTTTGCACTGAAGTCTCACAGCAGTCAATCACAGCACTGGGCGTTTGCACTGAAGTCTCACAGCAGTCAATCACAGCACTGGGCGTTTGCACTGAAGTCTCACAGCAGTCAATCACAGCACTGGGCGTTTGCACTGAAGTCTCACAGCAGTCAATCACAAGGAAACATTATAAAATAATAAAATAATGCAGTTCATGACCCCTTTAATTAGTATGTGTGTCATACAAGTAGTGACAGTGTGACACATGCCCTTAAGGCTGGTTTTCTGTTGAAGAACAACTATCAACTAGGCTAGGTGTTATCTACTGGCCCCTAGTAATTTAGGTCTGAGGAAGGAAAATAGTTTAGTAGAGAACTTTTCAAATGATATGATGAAAAGGAGTAGAAATAAAGCAATTGAGTAAGAAACATCCAACAATTACGATGATCCACCACTAGACGGGCTCTAACCAGCATAAACCAGCCTGGAACAACAGGGAATTCATGCTGCTTTATGCTTGTTCAGCAGAGACTTCCCACAAGAATAGTGGTATATGACAAGCACACAGCACCTTTAGCATTTGTTCTACTGATATTCTGTATTTTTTTGAAGGATTATAGATTATGACCGCGTAGAAACCAACCTGCTGAGAGGGTAAAAAAGCACCCTCAGGTTTTTGACAGGGTTGCAGTGCTCAGGATGAGCCATACGGTGGCAGCAGAGGCGATCTCCACTGAGTTCATCTCATGCCATGAGCGTTTTTGGCTTATTAACTCACATGCAAATCAAAAGTGCCATGGATTGATTCCAGCAGTTCCTGTTTTGCAGAACTCCAGAATCCCCCTGCGGTGAATGAACTCTGGAGATGCAGTAAAATTATTAGCATATGGAAAACAAATGACTCCTGACTGATTATGTGATGAATGGCAGGACCTGTAAGCGATTGTAGTGAGATTAGTTAATTTAAGAGTGTGATAAATTAATGTGTATGTGGCATGCCTCCACCAGGCTCTGCTCGCTCTCCCCGGACGTTTAATCACATGCACAACCCAGAACTGCATATATACCCCCGCACTGCCACACAGACACAACAGGAGCATTCCTTACCAGTGCAGACTTCACCAGTCTTCTCAATAGTTTCCCACTGTTATTAACCACCAGTTAAGTTTACTGGACTGTTGACTCGCCTGTATCTCAGACTTTGATGACTGTTGACCTGTTGACTTTGATACAACATCACAGACTGTATGTTTGATCACTTGACAGACCAAAAAAAAGCCAGAAATATAGAGTACTTGCATAGAATCAAACATGTTGCAAGTATTCAGTCTCTTTCACGTACATAAGGAGCCTTTTTGTTTGTTTTGTTTGTGCGCTGCGTCTGGAATCGAACACTTCTCCACTAGATGGTGTGTGAAAAACAGTTTCAGGATGACCTACAACTTCCCCCAAGATTCTGAAGTGTGCATTCGACAGAATGAGGATTTATGTTATGACGTTAATATTAATGTGTTCTTGCCTTACTGTGGGAATAATGTATTATTATTGGGGATGCACGATTTATCGGCCACCATATCGGTATATGCCGATATATGGGTATTTGACGTGACGTGGCTTTCTCACCGTCACAGAAGATAAAAAAAAATTTATTTCACATTTTCATCATTTAGAAACTGTAAATGGTTAACATTTTCTTGTTTTACATGAATTTGGTGTTTTAATACCCGAATTATTTTTAATTTTTTTACAACTTTGAGCCAAATCTCAAAATCGTCCTATGGTGTGACGGTAGACAACATTATTTCATAAATATTAATTTCATTAAGTTCATTTTTAATGTTATCGTTATCGGGCTTATGTATTATTTCCGTCAGCTGAGACACTTCAGATGTTCACACTGTTCAACATGATGGTTTTGAATTGCTTGAAATATAATTGGAATAACATGTGCAGCCACAAGTCTGTCATATCGGCAACTTAAAATTATAATGAGAACATCATTGTAATTGTGTTTGGGACATGGCTTTTAATGATGAGACTTTTGTTTTTGTAATCAGGCCCTCAAAAATGTGGATTTAGATTTATCAGCCAATATAACGGTTATCGGCTTTCAAATCTAAAGAATTATCGGTTGTCCGTCTCTGCAAAACTTTTAATATAGGTGAATCCCTAGTTATTATTATTATTAAGGTAGCTAGATATAAAAGATAGAAACCATTTTACTGTCTTTAATCTGGTCAGCTGGTGTTTATTCTGCCATGACAGGAGTTGATCTGAAGGAGAAGACCAAGCGTAGAAGACATCTGTGGTAATGCTGAGAATGTCACACATCCCTGTGTTGCGTAATGAATTGCGTCGACACATTTCTGAATGCAATAACGTGTGAAATCATAGAGGTGTTTGCCTTCCCATACTTGTCTGAATTATTATTGTGGCCTGATTATTGCATGGACTGCATGAACTTTGCAGACACTGCACATAAAACAATGTTCAACCCAAATTATAAAAAGTGTGAAATATAACCTTGCTGTTCTCGTGAGTCCCTCGGGACAGGCCAAATGACTCGCGGGCCCATGCCAGCATGTTTTGGGGGCCTTCGGAGGACCCGTGTGCCCAGCTGTGAGCTGCTGTCGTCCCGTGCCAGGCTCTCGATTGAAGCCTGTGGCTCCGTGTGCCAAGAATCACAACTGCTGAATGCCTGCGCTGGACGGCCTCTCCATTCCTCTCGGAGTGACCATAAAAGGCCGAGAGGATCGTTCAAAAGAAAGAAGGAAAAGGTTCAAAGCCATTTCTTGTAATCTAAGGTAACATGAACAAAGGTTTGACGGAGGCTCACTTCCGAACACGTCATGTGAGAGATTTAACACGGTTGGTGCTGAAGGGTCATAAGGGAATGCAGCTTTAATGAGGTGTTTTGGTCATGAGAAAGGTGGCTGAGATACATTCAAAATCCCTTTAAAGCAATTTATACATTTCTTTGAGCAGAATTTGAATTTGTCTTATTTTATGTCATTGATCGTAAGTTTATTACTGTGTTAAGCTGCTTTGAAGCGATCTGTATTGTGTAAAGCACTATGTAAGCTGAATTGACTTGTTTTCTTTTAAGCTTTTTGTGAGCCTATAAAAAAGATCAATTCAATAAATTCAGTGCATTATTTTATTTCAGCATTATTTTATTTCATTTTTTTTATTTCAGCGTTTATTTGGTTTACTTTGAAACTCAGACTTTGTTCTACTAGCTTCATGCAACAGGCCTCTCTGGCTCTTCTTGAGGAGAACTGACTTCGTACATCCACTTAAAATCACCAAAACACCAGTTGATTCAAACACATTTGACTTAATTCATTCATTCAGTTATAAGACTTCGGACAAGAAAAGTGACATTAGTGACACAATTTATTTTATTTTATTTATCTAATGCAATTACAATGCATTGTGACTGAAATGTGTGTGACTCTAGGTAAATAATAATTTTCACACCTTTTTCATATTTCTCCAGAGTTCTATTTCTATTTGTTATTTTTGCAGTCTTTGCACAATTTTGATATCGATGCGGCCAATGAATGAAGCAAATAAATGTAACCCGGTTTAGATCAGGTTCAGCGGGTTCACATCGCATGAAACACGGAGAGCGCGTCAGTTTGATTCATTCTGCTGAAGACTAAGAGACCATTATGAAAAACATCATGAATTCATGATGATCCTGATGCGGATTGATGCAGATGTCAGTGTCTGCAGTTTATTCTGAAGAGACGGACAAAAGCGCCATCTGGAGGACAATATTATGCAATACAATCCAAGTCAACCTGGAAAGTTGCATTCAGTGAATTGATGACTTTTTATCATGTGGTTTTTGTCTTAAGCAACTGACACTGAATTCAAGGTTCACACTTGGTTCACATCTCACATATTAGTAAGACACGAACAGCAAACACCCAACCACATGACTGCCAATGGCCTAACTTACATGATGCTTGTTGATGGGGAGAGGAGTGCTATCAATGATTACACTTACACATTTTCCCATGCTAATTGAAAGATACACAGACACTGAAGGAGGAAAACAAGCCAGACTAGGAACCAGACTATCATAGAGACTTGGTTTGACAACCTGATAACCAGCAAGAAGCACCTAATGTCCTAGAAACACAGTCAAGAGGAACGCCGGCGTCAGACGAGTTTGTCTTTCTCACTGATGTTAATTCAAAGCAATGTCTGATAGTCAAGAAACAACATGCTGAATGGACGAAGTTCACAGAATCAGAACTGGGAAATGGCTGAAATTTAATGTAATCATTTATTCATGTGTTTTATTAATTGGTTAGAAAATGTTTAATACTCAGTTCTGGCACTAAATCGCTTACAATGACCCACATGTTTTGAAATCTGAAAGAAACTACCAATAGATGTGATTCCAACTCAAATCAGCATGAACTCAGATCGTTAGAAATGTTTTCACAATCTACACATGATCCAAATTGTTGAAACGTCATTATTAATGTGAAGCACTGGAGTTTTTTCTCAGGTCTTAGGTGCAGGGATGGGCAGTATTTCAGATACATGTATTTAAAATACGTATTTGAAATACAAAATACTATTTTGTATTTTAAAGCCTTTGGAAAAAATCAAATGTAATTTGTATTTAAATACATTTAAGATGAGTATTTTTGTATTTTCAAAATACATAAAATACTTTTTGCCAGTCAACCTCTTTATCAGGGTATTGATTTTGTGCATCAACTAGTTCAGACATTCACTAGCTCAGCA
>FLSR01004868.1:962173-980817 GCA_900092035.1 Leuciscus waleckii
AGAAAGAAAGAAAGAAAGAAAGAAAGAGGGCAGAGATGAGGTTAGGAATGAAAGTCAGTAGGCCTATGTAGTTTCTTCATTCACTGTGACCTGTACCTGCACTGGATGGCCAATTTCACATGTATTTTGTGTATTTTAAATACATTTCCATGTATTTATGCCCATCTCTGCTTAGGTGTAAGTAACAGATCCAGAAAAGAACGAACAGATCTCCGTCTTCTGAATTCAAGATCTGTTTCTGACACCTATGACCTGAAGAACTACAAAATACGAGAGACCAACTCACATGTTATGTTTCCGACTGTTGTTATTCTTGCTGTTGCGGTACATAAATACATAACTCCATAATATCTTTAGGGGTTGTTAGTTTTCTTCTTATTATTCTTTTTCTTCTTCCGTTTCTGAAGTCTATGGCAGCCCATAGACCCGTTTGAGGGAAAGTTATGAAATTTGGCACACAGATAGAGGACAGTCTCAACATTAACCACGTGGATTTTGGAGTCTCTAACTCAAACCCCTTTAGTGCCACCAACTGTCCAAAGTTGCACTTACATTTACGGTAATACATTTTGAACTGAAAGGGCTAGAAACAAAGTCCTTTTTCCTCTGTTTCCTTGGCTCAAGACGATTTAAAAAATATATATATAAAAATGTCTTTAAGTACTCATTGTTGCAGTTGCTCTCAAGCTCCTATCCATGCTGACATAACTTATTTTTGTGCGTGGCCCCTTAATTGTTGCTTGCAGCTATGTTTATAGCTAAAATTGCAATGCACAATCACATACTCCACTACATGCTTTAGTGCAGAAGCCTCTCGAGTTCTTGGATGCAGTTCTGAGATGAGGAGACAAAATCCTCTCAGTTGTTTTTAATGTGTTTGTTTAATAAATCAAATGTAAATTCATGTCCCAGTTACACTTGATGTTGTCACATTTTCCTGGTTAAATAAACATTACTTAACATTACATAAAAAAGAGACCAAATGCAATTCTATTAGGGCTTCATGATTAATCTAAATAAAACCTCACGCGATTTGGCAAAGGCTGCAATTATGTTATGTGCAGCTTGTCAGTGAAGTACGGCTCTGTGATCGGTAGTAAATGCTTCTCCATCTGAACACCAGAGGGCGTCTCACACACACACGCCCAATATGTCCCGCCGCAGAAGTAGATAACACACATCATTCCAGGAAATCCCTATCGGGCATTATCGCTGTAAACAGAAGATTGAAACGCTTTGATAGATTTTCTAAATGTTGTCTTTTGTTGGACAAGAGGTTCATAAATTCTTCTCATGTTTGGAAGATGTTTGGCGTGTGTTGGGCTTTTTCAAATCCACGTTATAAGCGAGTCAAACTCGCAGTGCTTTCAGATGGACCAGCGTTTACTACTACCATCCGTCACTGACAAGCTCCGCATAACAAATAATCGCAGCCTTTGCGATTTCATAATCGCTATAAATCAAATCGCGCAATTTCATGTTATTGCGATTATTCGTGCCGCCCTAAATTCTATTTTGTATTTTTACATTAACCCTTAAACGCCTACCCTCGGGTCTTTAGTGACCCGGGAACCCATTCACTACCTGTCTCGATTATTCTTAGTTTCATCCTAATGGAATTTTAGTTTGTATCCTTCAGTCACATGTCTAATTTGTTCTCAGTTTCCCACCACTTATTTGTCTCCTAGGTTACTCATTGCATTCTAGTTTGTTTCCATGGTTACTCATCAGTTCCCTCATTTGTATCACCTGTGTTAATCCAATCATCTCTGTTTTCATTTAGTGTATATCCGTATGTTTTAGTTCTCGTTTGTCGGTTAATGCTTATGTTCAGTTTGGTGTAGTTCTCTTTCGGTTTATAAAGGCTGTTCACTTTTATCTTCATCTTTGCGTCATATACAGCACACTTAGCCAAAGTGTGACAGAAGAACCGACCACAAAAAGGATTATTGAGATTGCTGCTGCATTTGTCCGCTACTTGCCCAAAAAGAGCTTTTTTTTTCGGACTATTCGTTTAATTTTTTTTGACTTGCACAGCAAACTACTTTTGATGATGAGACTTTAAAGTCTCTTTTTTGGATTGGGGCAAACTACCACCACCCAGTAGACCTCCCAGGTTACACATGGAGGGAGGCCAACCATCACCCCATCACCCCTGCCCACCGACGTGACGAAAGAGCCTGTGTTGACAACAGCGCCAAAGAACGCCCCGGAGCCGAAGCCCGACTGTGAGTCTGACCAGGGGTGTGAGCCGGCAACAGCTCCCTCAACAATTGAGGGAGTATTGGTGGATTTGGAAACTGAGGACTAGCTGATTGATTGGGCACGGAGGTACTGCTAACCACCCTATCCCACCCTGAATCACTTGTCTGTTCTTCATCATCTCTGTTTCAAGATAGCATTGAGAACGTTTCGTTTACCTGTTGGGAATTGGAATTACCCATGTCACCTTCACCTCTAAGCTCAGCCTCTGCTGGATGCCTGCAGCCCTTCGTCTTGCTGTGACATGAAGCCGCAGGTTGTGCAATCACCAGCCTCGCCTGAGCGAGAGGATCCTGTGGCTCCGCCTCCGGCCTGTTATCCTTTCGCTCCACCTCGGCCTGTCGACCTGTCGGCTCAGCCTTGACTCCTCCCACCCTCGGCTCCACCTGAGACCCTCGACCTTGCGGCTTCACCAGGTTCGCTCGTCTCACCGGCTCCACCTTGGTCAGTCATCACACCACATCTGCAACGGACTTGCTTCGCTGCGCTCAGTCCCTCCACCCACAGCTACAGCAGGTTCCTCCTTCCTCCCGCTGTAACTTCACCTGCTGGTGTCGCTGTTGGACGGTGATACTTTAGAAAAAACTGTGATTTGTACTCTTCTTAATGTAACACTTTGTAATGTTGCGTTGATTTATTTTTGTAATGATTATTTTCTCATCTATTTTAGAGAAGACACTGCCTCCTCTGAGGAAACTCCTAGCTCAGATCTAATGGTCATCTTTAGTCTCAACACTACTACCACCTGACACAGACGGTTCATTTGTCAGACTGCTCTAAATGATCAGTGTTATTGTCTTTCCTCACAGAAACCCACAGACCATCAGGAGAATGGATGAACTGTGTCCAAAGCTTGACATCAGTGTTAGACAACATTAAGGTTCATGCTGAATCCTTGACAAAAACCATGCCAGGGAAAGTTTCAGGATCGTGCAAACAAACTTCACCGGCGTGTTAACACAGATGTTCGCCTGAGGTAGCCACCTGAGTCACTGACTAATAAAACTGAAAACTTCCCCTTGAAGTCTGAGGATATCTGAGGTAACAGAAGAAAAGGACATGGTAAAGCTGTGTATCTGTTGACTTAACCTGATACTGGCCAACACACATACGGCTGTTGAAGAGAGTAGTTAGGTGCCTCCCTGATTTGAAGATAAATCCTCCATCTGTGAATCCTAGATCCATGCAGACAGGCCTGTGGGACATCTGGAAACATATTCAGCATGATTGATTTCCAGCTCTCTTAATCGCAGGGTCTATTAGTTGTGGTTATCGTTGTGTTCTTGTGCCGGTAGATTTGTTTTCCCGGTGGGTATAACCATGAATTACTGCTATGGCTGAAAAGGTTGCTGAAACACTGGTGCAGGAAGTCTGAAATATCTTAACCAGACTGATAGTGATCAAGGGACACATTTAGCTGGCAAAGCTTGTTAAACGGCAACACAACAGCTGGGTATGAAGCAAAAATTCACATTTATTCTAGTACTAAGGCAGCTGAGTCTCAAAATAGACCACAGAGAGCAGGATTGATCATGTTTTGCCAGTATTTTGAAACGTAATTCAATAAATCCTCGTAAACTCCCTTTCGGCTGACAACTGTGGCTTTCACATGACGCCCATCTGACATCAGGAGACTTGCTGAATGATTCGGCTGTATTATCTTAAAGTCACCGTGAAATCAAAATGGACAACCATCCGATCAATTCCCCAGGACAAAATCAAGCTGCCCTCTACATTTGATCTTGTTCCAGAAGCCGTTTCACGCTCATCTACGTCACAATAGGGGAGAAAAGACCTGCGCAACTGCTGTTTCATGCCGACGTAAAGATCCACTGTGGAAACCCTTACGAAAAAGAAGTTTATTCAAGTGTTCTATTAGTATACTTCTTTTAAACTAAACATACAACGTATACTTTCAGTCTACATTTTATATACTTCTCAAAAATATACTTTATGTACTTCTCAGCAATATACTTAAAATTACACTTAAGTGTACTTGACTTATACTGAGAGAAAAGTCCAAGTATATTTGGCCAGTACTTGTACTCAATCGTTTGATCGAGATATACTTAAAAAAAAGTATATTTGGCTTGTGTTAACTCTTTGATCAAGTAGCCTATTAAATTACTTTTTTTGCATAGTTTTCCAGCTATCCATGTTTTCACTGTTATACGGTAGGGGGCGCTATATGACACATCTTCTAGTACAGAATCTCAGGATCAAAACACAGGAGAAGAGGAAGCTGAAACAAGTGATAGAAGATTGCTCCAAATGTAAAATAACGTGATCCTCAAACATTAAACAGCGTGTAAATCAAAACTGCTTAATGTTTCCAAATGAAATGTCGAACCCATGAAGAGAAAACGACTGTGAAGCTTTGGGGGTGTTGGACTCGATCTGCTCCATCTGTGTTTTAATCATCGTTCTGAATCAGATCAAAGCTTAGTCTTTGACAAAAATGTGATTTTCTCAACTTTTTTGTTTAAAATGTTGCCCTTTCTTGAAACTTACCGACATTCAAGTGTTGATACAAAAGGATGCATGAGGCTAATAAAATGTTTTTAAAATTATAGTACAATATAAATAGTAAACTATAAGTATAATGTTATGTTCACATAAAGAAAACTTACAAGTATACTTGCAGTATAAACTACTAAGCTAGTCGTTTACTGAGAGGACACTTCAGTGTGTACTTTCATAGACTAAAAAAAATTACTACTTGTATTAAAATAGTAAACTACTAGTATACTTATAAGTTCTCTTGTAGTACAGATGCATTACAAATGAGAAACCTAGTTTCAATTCTGCTTGGGACTAAATTGGCACTTTTAGTAAATAAAAGTATACGTTTAAGTGTACTATAAGAGTAAGAATAATAAACTTTAAGTACACTTAAACGTATACTTTTATTTACTAAAAGTGCCAATTTAGTCCCAAGAAGAATTGAAATAGTACACTTACAAGTTTACTACAAGTACACATTGATATTAGAATACTTACTACATAATGTATACTTAAAGGGATACTCCACTTTTTTTGGAAATAGGCTCATTTTACAGCTCCCCCAGAGTTAAACAGTTGAGTTTTACCGTTTTCGAATCCATTCAGCCGATCTCCGGCTCTGGCGTACCACTTTTAGCATAGCTTGCATAGATCATTGAATCGGACAGGACCATTAGCATCTCTCTCAAAAAAATGACCAAAGAGTTTCGATATTTTTCCTATTTAAAACTTGACTCTTCTGTAGTTACATCGTGTACTAAGACTGACGTAAAAGGTAAAGTTGCGATTTTCTAGGCTGATATGGCTAGGAACTATACTCTCATTCCTGCGTAATAATCAAGAAACTTTGCTGCCGTACCATGAGTCCAGCAGGCGTAATGATATGACACAGCGCCTGAAAATAGGTCTAATAGGTTAGACAAACTTAGTCCCGGTCACGTTGGAAGTTACCGAGCTGGGGACTATTTTCAGGCACTGAGTCATATCATTACGCCTGCTGGACACATAAACAGACAAAAACAACATAAACAGACAAATAAACAATCACTTCCCTTTTCAATCTCCTCTAAACAATCAGACCCCTGTGGAGGCACTAAAGGGACATGGGGAGATTTAATATACATGCAATAAAGGCTGCAGTTGTTTTAAACTACTTTTGCCTGGTTCATCTCTGATTGAGTCAATGTAGTTTATATACAGTGATTAAAGAGCACTTCAAATTAAATATATTAGTTTCAGCTGTTTGCTGGATTACTTTATGGCGCCCAAATCACTTTTTGTACTTTACTGAAAGGCTTGTAGCCCTAATGTCTACTTCTAATGTATAAAACTAATCAAGAGCAAAATAAAAAAAAATTATAATTGTGTGTATACTTTATCTTACATGATACAAATGTTGTATTTTTAGACCAGTTTTATTACATTTTTGTTCCTGAAATCCACCTTTCTGCTGGGATCAGTAAATCCTGATTTTATTTATCAAAGTTTTCACAATCTTACTAAAAAGATTTGAACACAATCTTGACGATTTGATCTAAAAAGTAAAACCAAGATTGGATTTTGTGATTTATACTAACTAATGTTAATTATAGGCTATCAGTACATTATGACAACTCAAAGTCCACTCTAATAAATGCTGATTGTTAAACCCATGTTTGGGTTAAATAAGACAAACCCAATCATTGGGTTAAAAATGTTATATATTAAACCAGTGGTGGGGTTTGTTCATATTTGACCCAAACATGGGTTGAAAAAAGAATTTTTTAATAATATTCAAAGCAAATGTTCATGTCAAATATTGTAATAGTGGGAAGTGTGAGTCATAATCTGCAGCAGATTGTGGATTTATGTATGTATTATTATTTTTTGCACATTGGTTTTGATATACAAGCCTTTTACTCTAGAATCAATTCCCTCTATTAATGTCTTGGGAATTATTTAATGCAGTGAAATAATTATGTTGCTATTTTTATTTATCTTTTATATTTATTTTGTTGTTGTTTAATCTGTGTTTTTATGTGAAACTTTATAGAGCCATCTTGACCAGGACTACCTGGAAGAAGATATTTCTGTTAAGGAAGGAAAGGAAGGAAAGGAAGGAAGGAAAATATAAAATATAATAAAGTAAAGCGCGTCTCTATCGCGCCCCCTCGCTGCCGCTCGTGAATCGCACGCGTCTCCATCGCGCCCCCTCGCGGCGGCGTGTGGCACTGCAGGAGTTTAACTCTTTCCTCTCCTGCTGTTTGTGTCCTCTCAGTGGAAGATGGCGACCAGAGTCCTTCAGAGCTCCTGCTCGGGCCTGTATCAGGCTAGAAACACGGGCCGGGCGAAGGGACACGTTACTGCTGTTATCAGGTCAGACAGTTTATCTCAATTACATGTTATAAATCTGCTGATTAGTGCTTTAGTGCGCAGATACCGCGGGTTCACGGGACTTTAGAAACGCAGGGCGCATTAGTAAAGACGTGATTACTCTAGAAGGCATTCAAACATTGAAAACTTCACTATTTGCTTGATTTAAAAGTGTGTGTTTAAGCAGCTCAGCATATTGTCTAACATATAGTTTGCTGTGTAAATGACAGAGGCGTCTGACGTGCGCTGAATCCACTGCTCAGGTCATAGTAATATAGCAGACCGTCACGTGTGTTTTATGATCAACACAACATGAAGATTTGGCGTTTCAGTTTTCATGCACTGGTTAATGAAAGGTTGTAATCGTTTAACTGATGAAGGATTCATGCACAATATTAGAAACACATTACTGTTACACAATTACTGACTACTTAGATTATGCTGCAATGACATGGGGAAAATAAAAATGTGTAGGCCTATATGGTTTCATAATGCAAAGTAACACATATGTCTGTTGTATCAGTTTATCCTCCTGGGACCCAGGAATAGACTTTTGTCCACTGTAGTGGACATTATATTTTACTGAATTTCTCTGACATCATACATGTCATGTCACAGCCTGGGTGTCCTGTAAAGAGCAGGTTCAGGGCTTTTCAGAGACACCAAATGTTTGGAGCTTTCACCATGAAAACAACTTCTCCTTGTTCTTTAAAAATGCCTGACATTAATTTAGTGATCAAATGTAGCACCTTTATGGAAATATGATAATATATTATTATACTTTTCAAATTGTATTTCATAAACCAACATCTCAGGAAAACGTTATGGGGTTTCACGTACGTGAATGACTTTCTGCTTTCAGACGAACACATTAAATATCGAAAATATCTTGGCTTTTCCAAGCTTTATAATGGGAGCGAATAGTAACTCCAATCCATCCATCATAAAAGTAATCCACACGACTCCCAGAGGGTTAACAAAGGCCTTCTTGAGGATGAGTAAATATTGGGATAGTTTTTACCGTGGAGTGAATTAACCCTTTAACGAATGCACATATATTGTCCTGTTTCAGAGGTCTGTCAGCATCTACTAACCGGCATCGAGAGGACAGCTGGTTCAAATCACTGTTTGTGCGGAAGGTGGATCCGAGGAAAGACGCTCACTCCCATCTGTTAGCCAAGAAAGAGGACAACAACTTGTACAAAATACAGTGTAAGCTCTGCCGATTGTTTGCCCTCCGCTGTTAAACGTCTCGATGCCATGTGATGTGTTCATTGACCCAAATATATGTGTTGTTGTGTTGTAGTTCACAACGTGAAGCCCGAGTGTCTCGAGGCGTACAACAAACTCTGGTGAGTCAGGATTCCTCACATCAACGAACCAGGTCAGACGAGGCTGTTTGGTGTTAATCACATAAATCAAGCTGTTTTTAACTTCTTCAGAGTCCCTTGAGACCCAACTGGTTTCACTACTGAAGTTCAAACTAGCAAATGTCTTGCTTTCTATTCCTGTCCGGGGTTGGCAGGAGTCCGCTAAAGCCCATTCCTCATCCCTCATTCCTCCAGTGTTTACGCTCTACGCAAGACTTGAGATGCACTGATCAATCACACGCTGAAGTCCAACACAAACGTGTCTGAATGTCTCAAAGCGTTTCAATCTGACCGTGTTTTGGGGATTTTATGAAAAAAATCTTCTCTAGAAGGGTCTATGTCGGTCCTTAAAAAGCCTTATATTCAGTTTTAAAAATGTAAGGCCATACAAAGTCTTAAACCAAATATCGGTGTTGGTACACTGCAAAAAATGCATTTCTTACTTAGTATTTTTGTCTGGTTTCCAGTCCAAATATCAAACAATTCTTAAATCAGGATGCATTTAGTAAAGTAGTAAAATGCCATAAGATATTATGTCTTGTTTTCTGAGGGAATACATCAAAATCAAAAGCAAACAAGCATTTTCTGTCCATCTGGGGTAAGAAAAATAATCTTGTTTCTGTTTGAATTAAGACAATTTTGCTTGTTTTAAGCAAAAACTCACTTAATTTTGATTAATTCCCCCAGAAAACAAGACATCATATCTTATCTAATTTTACTTATCTAGTAAATGCATCTTGATTTTTAGAATTTTTTGATATTTGGACTGGAAACAAGACAAAAATACTAAGTAAGAAATGCATTTTTTGCAGTGTATAAGAAAAGGTTCTTGCTTATCATTTCATGAGGGTTTAAATTTGGGGAAAATGTGATTTATTAAACTTCAAAAGGTTATGATTTAATTAAATAATGCGTGTTTCAAAGTAAAAACGTGTCCTGTTGCTCGTTCTACAGGTTGGCGGTTTCATTAAGCTAAAGTGTTAGTCTTTGCCACAAGCGAGTCTCTTTTGAACTTCACTAAAGGGATGTCAACAAACTCCAGATGAATGAGCAAACGATCATCTGAATCACACTGTACTTTTCTGTTTGTTGATCGTGGAACATCAGACCACATTTACAGTATCAAACCGATGCATCAGAGGTGCATATCTGCAGGTTATGAAGCGTTTTAGGGTTCTTCTCATCATTTTAGCACGTTATCATTTATGTTAGATATGATCTAAACAATCTACATATAGGGTATAACAGGGCTAAAGGCACACCTTAAGAAAACAATTGCTTTTCATTATTTCTATAGTCTATGATTGCCACGTAAACAGAGTTTGCCCTTCCCCTACTGACTTTTACTTTCGGTGGCCGAGCATTGAACATTGATGGGGCAATATATATATATATTTTTTTTTTATCTTATAAATATATGAGGTGGTGAGGAGGGTCTTTCACCCCACAGACACACGGGGTTAATGCATTATTTGTAATAATGTATGTCTTAATACTTGTTCAAAACAATCACTTTAGCTCTATTTTGCTCAATTCATTTTTGTTCAATAAATATACTGTCATTAAAATGTTCATTTTAAGAATACAGAAACAAAATTATTTTAAAAAGTAAAGATTCTGAAAGCATTGATTGAGATCCAGTAATAATTTAACAGATTTACAGTAGTAACAATAAATGATATTTTATTATATGATATGATTAATATAATATTTCTAAATATGATGTTTTCATTATAAATGTGGTGATTATATCTAAGGTGGACATCTGAATCTGACCATGTCATGTCAACAAATGGAAAAGTCAGCCAGATATTTGTTTATTATGATGCCTTTTACCTCAAATACCATACTTTTACATATTCTTCCATTATTGAAAAAATGTTGCTTTAATTAGCTTGAACAGAACTGAAAATCATTAAGAAGACCTTTGTTTCAAAATATATTCAATAATTTTAGCGATTCCATTTGCTACAACATTTAAAAAACATCAATATTAGATCAAAGTACCGCAGACTCAGCTTTGCTACTATGCCACGTTCAAAGTCACTCAGATCCCCTTTCTTCTCTATTCTGACGCTCAGTTTGACCTTCACCAGATCCTCTTGATCATGTCCACATGATCATACATGCATTGAGTTGCTGGCTTATTAGATATTTGCGTTGATGAGTAGGTGAACTAATAAAGTGGCCGGTGAGCAGTGTTGGGGAAAGTTACTTTGAAAAGTAATGTATTACAATATTGCGTTACTCCCTTAAAAAGTAACTAATTGCGTTACTTAGTTACTTTTTTAAAAAGTAATGCGTTACTTTTGTGTTACTTTTTTTCACCTGGGCTTGTTTTTTTATAACAAAAAAAGTTGTATTTTTGGGCAAATATAAAGACACTTTCACACCAAAAGTGAAATAATAAGCCTGAGGCTGAAGAAAGTGCAGATTCACACGTGTACAGTAGAGGGCGCCGCTCAAACAAACCTCTCAGCTGTGCTGCCATTCTGGAGGACGGAAGAATAGATGCAGGAGAAGAACGTTTAACACTTACTTTACAAATAAAAACTAAAAGTTCTGTAGTTTTCTGTAGTTGATTCTGCATTTCACTGATTTTATTCATTTTGAGGAATATTGAATTTGTGCAAGTGAGATAAATGCTCACATTTAGTCTAGAACTTCATAACATCATGTTTAAACACACACACACTACGCCTCTGCACTTCGGTTTGTCTCAACATGGGGACAGGAGAGCTGTCAGTCAATAAATAGGAAAACAAAGTAACTTGCGTTACTTATTTGAAAAAGTAACTTGGATATTTTGTTGTAAATTTTAAAAGTAATGCGTTACTTGAAAAAGTAATCTGATTACATAACTCAAGTTACTTGTAATGAGTTCCCGCCAACACTGCCGGTGAGTGTCTATATGAAATGATTATTAATTTAGTCAATATAACTCGTCAAAAAATGGCTTAAAGACTGAAATGTGAGATTTATCATTTGTAAAACGTTTTTTTGTCCATAACGTAATATATGAACTGTAAAGTTGTTTTTAGTCATTTTATGCTTTGTATGCTACTATAGCCATTGCACTATATCACTTATATAGTATTTTATTAGTGCTGACTGCTGATGTGATTGGAAGAGCCCAGCGGGTACAGTCATTGACACACGCTTCACCCGGTCTGACTTGTTTCCACAGTAACGAGGTGCTGCCGTCCATCCACGATGACAAGCATTACCCGTGTGAGCTGGTGGGCACGTGGAACACCTGGTACGGGGAGCAAGACCAAGCTGGTAAATACTTCAACACGATCTATAGAGTGTGTTTGGGATGAGAGTTTCTGCTCCGTCGGGGTCGGAAGGTCACGAAAGGGTTAAATATATAATTGAGTGAGATGTGTTTCTCATCATGTTTACGTGAGCGCTGACACACTGTGACATTTGCGTCTGGTTCACTATGTAGTGCACTTGTGGCGGTACAGAGGAGGATATCCAGCTCTTACTGAAGTCATGAATAAACTGAAGAATAACAAGGTAATCTAGTACCAGGAATGTTATTCCTTTGTGTTGTGAATATACACCAAGAATTGCAGTTTGTTTGAATTTACTGCTGCCTCATTGCAAATTGAGTGTTCTAGGATTAATATGCATGGCAAAAATGGCATGTGTTTTGTCGAAAACTTGTGTTGATTGAATAAGTAAGAGATAATGTACATTATTTGTACACGGATTACACTTATTACATGGATACTTGCCACATAAGTAAATAATTAGACATGAAATATTGACTTGAAATATTGAGTTTAAAAATGTATTAGCTCACTATACTTCCGCGAAGAAAAGTTGCTAACAAGTGGCTTTCAGGCAAGACGACTGAACAAGTTCAAATAGACGAACATTTAAAGGTTTAAACATTTAAACATTTAAATCAAAAATTCTGTTGACAGAAATGCAATATCATACACATAACTATGTTTTCAGTGGTGTATAAAGACCTTACATAATGAAGTGTTATGTTTTATTAGCTTAGAATGAGCCATTGCTACTACACACACCGCGGGTCCTCTTACATCGACATGTTTCTACGGTTAAACGCGTTTCATCACTGTTCTTCGTGCAAAGACGCAAGATAAAGTCAGCGAATAAAACACTGACACAATGATGAACAAGTAACAATAATATTCGCAATAACATATCGTTTTACTGAATAATTAAGTAAACCTAATTTCTTAATTTATCTTTGTAAAGAAACCTCATTGATTAACTGGCTACTCTCTGCTGTCTCAGACGACGACATCATGTCCTGTCGGCCATCGTAACTTCTGTTGGGTGCAGTTCACAACTTCACCACTAGATGCCGCTAAAAATCACACACTGCACCTTTAAGGGATAAAGTACATTCAAATCACTTATTGCGAGGTTTATAATAATTATGGGGATTAGAGATATTGATTTGAGATGAAACGGTTGTAAACATGTTCCTGTTTATCATCCATTACAGTGTACAAAACTCGAAAAAGCAGAAGATGAACACAGCAACAATATTACAGTAAAGTCAATAAATACAGTCGATAACTATAACAGAGACACAAGATGTCAGCCGCTGCATTGGTATGAAACAAGCGAGAGCGAGTCTGTGGTGGAAGACGACAGCTTCAGATCAGTGTTGCCAGATCGGGCCGATGATTTCCAGCCCAAAAGCCCAAATCAATCACTGCCAAAAGAGTATGATCGAGCTCTACTGTCATGACAACCAAGGTGTATAAGAACCATTTACTCCCTTAAAACTAAACAAAATAAAGTTATAAAAATGATGAAATTCTCCTGCCAGGGGAACAAGACAACAGGAAAACAGATCGAACCATGGCAAATACAGTGAAAGAAAATTAGCAAATGACAAAAATGTCTCTTCTATTAAAATGTCAAAATATTTGCAAACGGCAGTCAAGAAATTAATCAACTTTAAGCCTCGCGCACACCTTAAAAGACGAAAATGTGTCATTTGTGTTAAGAATTGATGACAATAATAATGCGCTTACCTTTGTGTTGTGCTTTAACTTCACACAGAACTAGAACGTCTTTCGTGAAGTACATATTGTAGAACATAGCGCTCTTAGTACAGTCAAAACTGATTAATCGTTGATTCAAACCTTTTTCAGTGGCTGTCGGGGACGAGTGGAGTGAGAGTGGAGTGAGTGTGAGAGTGGAGTGAGAGTGGAGTGAGTGTGAGAGTGGAGTGAGAGTGGAGTGAGTGTGAGAGTGGAGTGAGAGTGGAGTGAGTGTGAGAGTGGAGTGAGAGTGGAGTGAGTGTGAGAGTGGAGTGAGAGTGGAGTGAGTGTGAGAGTGGAGTGAGAGTGGAGTGAGTGTGAGAGTGGAGTGAGAGAGAGTGGAGTGAGTGAGAGAGAGTGGAGTGAGTGTGAGAGTGGAGTGAGAGTGAGAGTGAGAGTGTGAGTGTGAGAGTGAGAGTGGAGTGTATACGGTTTAAAAGTTGCAGATGTCCAGATCAGTGTGTTCTCAGAGTTTGTTATATTTATAAAGAGCCTTCGAGCCTGTAATTGTTGAGCCCGTAATTGCAGATTGTAAGACAGGAATTGTGTGAGAGATCCTACTTCTCCCACGTGAGTGCTGGAGATTCAGTTAGGCGTTGATAGTGGTGCCATGAAACACATGATTCCCAGGGCCAAGGAACTGAACCACTCCGAATATAGCGTCACGCGTTGTCCTCTTGAGACTACCGTTACATGAACGCAGCATAAACACACCAACGCCAGCTGACTCTGTGTGTTAGTAACGTCATCATGACTGATTTTATGGAGTACATGCACCTTGAGTTTTGTTTATTAACCAAATAGCCCAAATATTTAGATTTTACCCCAGACCTGGCCAAATTTTTACCACCTGCCCAAACCCATTTTTATACGAACGATCCAATTCAAACCCGCCTAATCTGGCAACACTGCTTCAGATACCCGGATGGGTGATGTCTTTCAGCGTTACTACTGACGACGGTTGTTATTGGGAATTAACACATCTCGGAATGACACAACTAGCCAATCAGAATCCAATCGGAAATAGTTCCTGCCCACTTTTCCAGTGGTATCAGTTCCAGAAGTATTTCTCCTGTAGGGATTTCAAAAAAGTCTTTGTTAAAGCGTTATAAGCCATGAACCAAACCAACCAGCTACTAATCATAACGGCTTTAGTGAAAGAGTTTATACTGTATATAAACAATGTATTAAGCAAAATATTTTAAGTTTCTGGCAAAATATATGCAGTTTAATAAAATATTGAAGTGTTTTGAGAGTGGATGGAGACCGACTCGATTGTCGTTGACTGTGCTTCCTGGGAGTGGGCGGAGCTAATGAGTTCTTTAGACGGGTTTTGTTTGTTTCGACACTCTGATTGGTGGAATTCTCTGCACAGCATTATGGGTAATGTAGTTTTTCACCTAGAATGCCACTGTTAAACAAGGTGCAATAATGTGGGCTGACGGATTCTCCTGAAACAAATACAATCGATTAACAATACAGTAGGTTTGTCTTTAAAGGTTTAAAAGTTATAGTTAAAACTCAGTTAAAACCCTTTTACTTTCACTGCATTAACCCTCAGTCAGGCCGTGTCACGCATCTGCTGTATGTCATGTGCTGAGCGCAGGAGTTCCTGGAGTACCGGAAGGAGAGGGGTCAGATGCTCCTGTCCCGCAGGAATCAGCTGCTGCTGGAGTTCAGCTTCTGGAACGAGCCCGTGCCCAGAGACGGACCCAACATCTACGAGCTGCGCTCCTACCAGCTGAGAGTGAGTCTGAGCGTGCCAGAGCGGAGGGAGGAGTGTGTGACGTGTGTGACGGTGTTTGCTCTAGTTATCGTCTGGGTCACAGTGAGCAATATAGCTCAACATCTAAATAACGTTATCTCTGTAAACAGCAATATATGCATAGATGCCCCTTTCACCCATACAGTCTGTACCGGTAAGAGATCATGTGTGAACAGGACCTTTCCAAAAATACCGGCAAATTGGTTCTGCCGATTTACCAGTTAGGGAAGTTGTAACATTACCAGTTATGTACCAGAAGATTACTGGTATTTGCACGCACACAGTCAGAACGCGCTGACGTAAGAAGTCTGCTTTGGGCCAATCATAAAGACTTATGGAGATGATGTGATTACTCTGTGCTGTTTACAGTGAAGCTTTTAGTAGTTGTTCTATTTAAATATGTGCTAAATGATCATCTTTGAGCCTCGTCTCCCAGCTTTTTCAACGTGTCACACTCGAGGCTCGGCCATCTTTTCCATTCATCATCGTTGCCACTCTTGTTTTTAAGAGCAAAAAAATGCGTTCTGTTTGATCACCCGTTACGCCTTTCACTCGGACGTCAAATTGAACAGATAGTGAAACTAGCGCACTTCTCCTCTTGCGGATGAATGAAGACAGCGGCGCAGCGGTTAAAGATCATTTCCGATGACTGACATCACAGAATTGACTGGTATTTTGCTGCTGGTGTGTGAATGGTACCAGTAAAGAGCCAGAACGCCGTTGCTTGTTTGAACGGCATATTTGTGTATTTACCGGTAAAGTCATTCTGGTCATTTTACGGTAATTACCGAGATTGCTGTGTGAAAGGGGCTATTGTTGAACATGTCTTAATTAAGACACACTCTTCAGCTTGTCGGGTTCGTAATGTGGCTTTATTTTATATTACAAGTCATTGTGAGTCGACACTGGATGTTAAACATCATCACCAGTCCTAGTTTAAGATCTCAGCGTGTCCAGAGGGTTGTTCCCTAAAACAAGATTAGAATACAAGCCAGGCTTATTTTGGTTAGTCAGACTTATTGTCGGTGGATTCTGTTTCATAAAGCAAACTTAAAATAGTTCAAACTCAGTTACCCTGGCCACGACTTTCTAACATTTACAGATGGAGAATATAACTGTAAAATGTAAGTTTTGCACTGAGGGGGGGAAAAAAACGTCACAAACGCATAAAACAGCACAAAATATACGCTGGTTGATGGTGGATCGATTTGATCTGTGATCGACCTCTAGGGCTGCTTCAGAAACGCGTGCACACGCAATTATCTAGACTAGATAAACCTGGATCAAATTAGTGATTACCTTTTATGGAACCACTTTAGCCCCAACTTATTTGTTAGGCTCATTCAAGTCCGGATTTGGAGTTTAATCCCCGCTTTTCTAAGCGTCTTTTATGGAACAACCCTCTGGTCCGTGTGTGTGATTATCGTGGTGGAATGAGATTCAGATTTACAGTTGTCTCTGTTTGTTGTTCCCCTGCAGCCCGGGACCATGATTGAATGGGGCAACTACTGGTAAGAATACAAGCAATCTGTTCCTCTACATAACAGTCCTGTATCGCCTGTTATCTGTCTTTTATTGCCCTTTTTTCCCGATCACATATTCATCATCATCATTAATGAGGTATCATTAAACACTCACAATTCATCCTGTGAAAGCCGTTTTGAAATTGGACGTCGAGTTAAAATGGATAAAGTACTTTAAATCCTTTTAGCACGCACATTTTTTGTGATATCAAATTCAAATTTGGTAACTTTTGATTTACACCTTTTTTTCCAAAGTGCTTTCACTTCCGTAATATACAGCATTTGATGGATTATTGAATGCTACTGAACATGTGATGTGCGTAAGTCAAACGCAGGACTGTTTTCAAGAATCCCTGGGAGCGCTTATGTTTTCAGAAGTCATAATTATGATGCTTTGTCATGCTGCTGCATAGGATTATGGGAAATGTAGTTTGTTCACTTGGTAAATCAGCTGAAAGAGTCGCATTTTCTGGCAAGCTTTTGTCTTTATTCTTGATTATCACTTTATCATAATAAGTTGTAGTTGTACTGTAACAATAACAACATATTATGATCAATACTAATAATCCAGGACTAGTCTGCCACAAGAGGACCGTTTACATCAAGAGCCAGTAATCGCTTGATTGACAGTGTGATTCTCAAGACCTGTTCACATCAAGAAGAAAAAATCATCACATGCATTCAATATTCCAGCCACCAAGCAGCTGTGTGAACCGACGGCTCTCTCATCTCGGTTTCTGGTGTGAATACACCTTTCATCAACATTAATATCCTTCCCTCGGGGACTTTTGTCGCACTTGAACCACGAACACACAAACAAAATTGAATGGATTCGATGAGTTTTGTGGTTGAAATTGAAAAAAGTAACAATTCCTTCCTTTGCGGATCAATTTGACTCCTTTAGGAATGATTGGGATGCGAGGAATGCTTCAGTACACATAGAAAAACCTAAAAATGCTCAAAATTCAAACTAAAAATGCTAAAACTTTACCAAAAAACATATATATTTTATAATGTGTACATGTGCATCTGAATGCACACTGAAGAGATCTGACTTTAGGACCCAGCAGAACAGCTCATTTGCTCCATATAGAGCTATAAGGCCATCTAGAGTCATAAAATATCATGTTATATTATTATTTTTTCCACAAGAGGTCGGCAAAGACTCCCAATGTAAGCTATTTTGAGCTGAATTAAAAGGGTTATGCATGAAATTGTGAGTTATTTTGAATTTAAGTTGAACGAATGTGAGGAATGTGCTTAAATTACTATTCATTTATTATTTATTGATCAAATATAGTAATTTAAAGGTAAATAAAAAAAATTAATAAAGTATAATATTAGGGCGTCGGCTCATTTTGACGTGTTATAAAGTGTGAGGGAAGCTGAACCGGTCTAATGTGGCACCCAGAAGATCAAATCTGCAACTCAAGTCACTTTTTATTGAAGCGTCTGCCAATTTTTGGTCATTTCATTCTTGGTTTGAAAGACCTTTCGTCAGTGATGCGTTCCGCTCTTGGTGTGAACAGGCCTTTATGAAGAGATGTGTAGTTGTGAATCTTCAGAAGTGGTCTGATGATGTCACTGTTCCTCAGGGCGAGACTATCGGCTACCGGCAGCACAACCGCGAGGCCGTCGGGGATTCTTCTCTCAGATCGGAAGCCTCTACATGGTCCATCATCTGTGGGGTATGACTGTGCACATACGGCTCCCAGAAGCACGAGTGCTGATAGGCTGTTGTGATCTTGACTCACTCCATAGCCAGTGTGAGTGTTGGGAAGTCATCCGATGGTCATGTCTGTGGTGTGTGTGTGTGTGTGTGTGTGTTCCAGCG
>FLSR01004868.1:981011-1005420 GCA_900092035.1 Leuciscus waleckii
TACTCTGCTCTGATTGGTCAGATGGCCCAGTCTGTTGTGATTGGTCTACTCTGCTCTGATTGGTCAGATGGCTCAAATTGATTCGCAATACAGAAAACGGTGTCTTCTCTACACTACAGTGTTTGAGCGCAGCATTATGCTAGTTTGTAACAGGAAGTGAGACTGAAATTTCTGACGACTCGTTTCGGCAGTTCAGAATCGATTCTTTCTTTTAGGAGAAAATAAATCTTTTGACAGTCACAAACAGCTCTATTACACACTGCATGACAGGACATGTCTGAAACAGCATAATAGGGGCACTTGACTTGACATGTATCTTAATTGAATAGAAAAGAGCAGCTTTTACGTTTGTATATCACCTTTTGTGTTCTGGAGGCACCCTTTGCTATTCTAAGACACCATGAAAGTAAAATTTACTGTCAATACTTTATTTTCAACTAATGTTGTTTTCATTTTATTGTTGCTGGTCCATTGTAATGTTGCACTAAAGTGTGTACAACAACACGTCACCAGTCGCATCTTCTGTTGTGTGGTAAAACCCTCCTCTCAATCTGTTTTCAGTGCCCCTCATTCAGCACATGGAGTCCAGGATAATGATCCCGCTGAAAGGGTCTCCGATGCAGTAATGAATCCATCAGATCCTCGCCGTTACGTCCCCGTGAGCTGAAGGCCAGACCAAGACGTCGGATACATTCTCTGTCGTCATGATGCCAACCAACGTCACACACAACGCACTCGTTCTGATCGGAAAAACTGTACATAAGTTGCACCAGCAAACCAAATTGAATCAGTGGGAATGAAGGCTGTTACTGAACTGAGTTTTGAGAATGCTTCATAAGCCATATCTAAAATCTGGTTGTTACATGGCTTGGAAAAACACAACCATAGATCTGTTAAATAAAGTTTGTTGCTATACTATATGAAAGCAGTGCTGTAAAGTGCATTGAATCACCATAAACATTAGCAGGTTAGCGCGTTAACCCTTTCCAGCGTGGTGCCCAGTAGTTCAACACAGACTTGGATGAATTAAATATAGTCAGAGAACACTTTAAACTCGTCCGAGTGCTGCAATCTATCAATGTATTTATTGCATATTATTTGCTGTTAATATAAACCCCCACATGACGATGATTTCGGTTTTAATAGGGCATTATGACAAGTACAGCAGAATCTATCCTACATATTCAGATAAAACCCCCTGGTCAAGAATCAACATATCAAACACTCCACTAAAACAGTCCCAACAGGATTGAACTGGGACTGGGAAAGCCTCACTGGGGACAGCAGGTTGTGTGCAAAAGTGAAATTTTTTTTTAGAACCCATTTTATTTAGTTGCTGTATTTTATTTGTGTTTGTTTCTACATAGACGTGCTTTTTATATGCCTTTCTCTGTGTTGTGAAATGTCTCCGGTCCTGCTCTGATCAGCAGCTCACCGACAGAGCGGTTCCTAGATTGATTTTGTTTTCTGTGCGACCACGGCATGCGCAATCTACTGTACGCTGACTCTTCTGGGATTTAACAGCACAAAATATTTCAAATCAACTAAATACTGTATTCAATAAATCATAAATGATCATTCTACGCCCATGTTGTGTCATGTTCACACAGATGAAGGACGCCCAGCGGCTGTTACTTTTGTTTTATTAGCTGGTGACCCATTTTTTATAAGTGTTCTCTTTCAAGTATGGACACGGACAGTTGTTAGTGTTAACATAATCAGTTTCATCACAGCTAACCGTACAGTACATCACAGAAAACATCATGCAAACTGACCTCTAGATAAACAACCATTTCAGTAAAAAACCTCTAAAACACAATCGATATTAAACCGTTAAAAACTAAGAAAAGGCACAAAGATGGTCTGGTCTGTGTGCTCCATCAACTCTAGATCTTCTCCAGCTCTTTAAGCAGCTCTCCGAAACTCGTGACGTACCACGAGGACTTGTCCTTCACCTGCTGCCGCACCACGTTCCCACCGAACCCGATGAAAGCGCTCTGAAAAGACATGACCGCAGTGTGACTTCACCTACAACTCTCACTTTTTAAAGTCAAATTTAAGGCTTTTTAGGGCCTGAGGAAATAAAATGTAATACTGTTTATCAGAGGTGTGCAATATGACAATATATATATATATATATATCAGCCATGGTACCAGACAAAAACACTATATATATATATATAGTGTTTTTGTACTGGTACCATGGCTGATTTAGGCCAGCTGACTAATCAAAGACATTCATATTATTCATAATTATACACGGTTCTGTTCACAGCAGTGAACTTTTTATGAAGGGGTGATATTTGCCACCTTAAATTGATTTCCAGGGGCATTTTCACCTATATATGGACATTGTTTCTAAACGTAGTTAGAGGTATGCATCACCTTTTATGTCAAATTCTAACATTCCAATTAAATTCTATTCGAATTATAACAGTTTAGGGCTGTTAGTCAAGTGAGATCATTATCAACCAAATCCATCTTTGCAGTGCAGAGACAACACAGAAGCGGCATTAATATATTTACACTATTTACAATTGCATTATTAAAATATTGAATTAAAAAACAAAAACAATCTCATAGTATTAAGTATGAAATGATTTCTGATTTTAACGTTTTAATTAAAGGGTACTTTAAATATGAAACTAAAACAGCCAGTAGGTGGCGGCAAGTCACTGTCTTAAAGGATTAGTTCACCTCAAAATGAACATTTCCTGATAGTTTACTCACCCCGATGCCATCCAAGATGTCCATGTCTTTCTTTCTTCAGTGAAAAAAAAAATTACGTTTTTTTGAGGAAAACATTTCAGGATTTTTCTCCACACAATGGACTTCAGTGGCAACCAGAATATTGAAGTTCAAATCAATGCCGTTTCAAAGAGCTCTGAAGTGCTTCAAAGGGCTCTGGACGATCCCAGCTGAGGAATAGGGTCTTATCTGGCGAAACGATCCGTCATTTTCTAAAATAAAAATAAAAATGTATATACTTTTTAACCACAATTGTTCGTCTTGTGCTGGTCTGCACGCATTATGTCATCTCGATGGAAAGGTCACGAGTCACGTCATCTATCCGAGTTATTTGTCTGTGTACTCCGGTTCAGAAAGGAAGGGAAGGGCGAAAAATTCCATCGTATTTTCCTTCCAACTTCAAAATCGTCCGACATCTTTGTTTTAATTTATATTATTATTTTCTTCTTTTTTTCCTGACCTTTCCAACGTGATGACGTAATACGTGGTGCGTCGCAGACCAGCACAAGACGAACAATTGTTGTTAAAAAGTATATACATTTATATATTTTTTTTACAAAAATTATGGATCGTTTCGCTAGATAAGACCCCATTCCTCAGCTGGGATCGTGCAGAGCTCTTTGAAACGGCATTGATTTGAACTTCAACATTCTGGTTGCCATTGAACTCCATTGTGTGGAGAAAAATCCTGAAATCTACTTAATTTTTTAAGTTAAAAAGTAAATTATTAGGAAATTTTCATTTTCAGGTGAACTAATCCTTCAAGTGAGATGAGGGAGTCATTCATTCAACAGATTCGTTCAAACGGCTGATTCATTCAGGAAAGAAGCAAGTGATCGGTTCATTGAATCATTAAACTAATTCACTATTAGTTTCTATTAGATTCGGCCTAGGAATCGATTCCCAGCCCATCTTACAACTGAACTGACATTAGCCATATTCTCCTCCTCTCCTTTCGCGTGCAGGAGACAGACGTAATGTTGTCGTAATTTAAATGACGCCAATTGTCACGTGAACAAGCAAATCACAATTTGCTCTGGGAATCGATTCCGAGGCTGAATCTAATAGAAACTAATAGTGAATTAGTTTAATGATTCAATGAACCGATCACTTGCTTCTTTCCTGAATGAATCAGCCGTTTGAACTAATCGATTGAATAGAATAATAAAAAAATAATATGTACGCTAATTAGATCAATTTAATTTGGTAAAGCATTTAGATACGTCCAAGTCAAAGTGTCATCTAAAATGTAAGACCTCTCATTAGTAAAAATAAGACTTAAGACTTTATATGGCCTTAAATTTGAAATATCTAATTTAAGACTTAAGGATCCGTGGAACCGTCCTAACGGAGAGTAGCAGAAGTGTGACTAGTAATGCACAGAAGAAGTCACCCTCACTAATACAGGTGACGACTGTAAATAGTGTAGCTCGTCTCTTGGTCAGGCCCACAATCATGCAGGTCAAGGTTCACTGGGGTGTATATGGTGACATACTCACCGCAGGAGGACAGGCCTCAAGATCAGTGGCTCCGTCTCCGATCATCACCACGTTCTCGAAGCCGTACTGCTCCTTCAGCATGCGGATCACCGTGCCCTTCCCCCCCGACTGCGCTGTGGGCTGAGACTCGTCGAACCCTGCGTACTCGCCTGACGGAGCACAACACACACGCCTCATCACTCACGGGCAACATGCACAACTTTAGTTTCAATCGGACCGAATTCATTCCGATAGATGAATCCGAATGTAGTGTTTACATGTTCTCTCGATCGGATAAGAAAAGGAATAAACCAACCCCTTTCAATCCAATCTAAATTCCATTGGGATCGAGCTCAATCGGATCGATTAAGGTGTTTACATGAAGGCTTTTCAGTCTGATTGAGCCGCCAATCCGATTACTAACGGATTATTTGGTTGCGTGTGAAGGTAGCGCCAGCGCCACACCGACGACTCTTACCGTTGAAGTAAAACTTCAGGCGGTTTGCGTAGACGTGGTGCAGGGGAATGTGGAGCTGTGACGCCACGTGTTCAACGATGCAGCGGAAGCCTCCGGAGATGAGGAAGACCTTCACACCGCGCTGATGAAGACTCTCCACCAGCTCCCTGAGGACACACACACACACCGCATCAGCACACACACAGTACACTTTATAGTGTACACATGCTATTCACAGTAAAATGAAGTAGTGTATATTATGAAGTATATAGAGTGGTCTATATAGTGTAGTCTATATACTGTGTATAGTGCATCTAGTGTAGTGTATATAGGGTGTAAAGTGTAGTGTAAATGTACAAAAGGTGTGTATAGCGTATACACTGTAAAAAGTGCATCTAGTGTATAGGTTGTAAAGTCTGTTTAGAGTAAATGTATAAGTGTGTGTAGTGTTTATACTATGTATAGTGTAGTTTGTATAAATATTGTATATAGTGTGTTGTAGTGTATATAGCAAATAAAGTGTATAACTTTATTAATAGTTGTATAGCGTGTATATAGTGTAGTGTGTGCAGTGTATATTGTATAGTTTTTATAGTGTATATAAAGTGCATAGATAGAGTATCTTATTAGTTTTGTTGGAAACCTTAATTACTGGTGCCATATACTATCTTTTAATAAAAAATAAATAAAAAATAGTATCAATAATATTGTCACCTTTTTTGTATGCGTATTGTTTTGTTACTTTGACAAGTCCTTGTAAAACAGTCAAGTCAATAAAGTTAACAACTGAAAAACTTTCCAAAAGCGAGGGATGATTACAAACTTACTTAATACCTGGCGTGAGCTGCGGCGGGTGGTCCGTGAGCAGTTTGTTGACCTGTTCCCTTGAGCACTTGATGATGGACAGACGCTCACTCAGAGCTGTGTGGAATGAGACAGAGCCGCCCATGGCACTCCGGGTCCTGCGGACACACACAACCACAGGGGTGTGCTCTCAAACTCAATGCTGTGCGTGTTTGCGCACTGGCTAGGGTGTGTGTGTGTACTGTTGCCTTGTCCAAATACACACACTTGCGGTCTTACTCCCTGTCGGCGTGCAAGTGAGCAAGACTATCCCATGACTTAAAGATGCCAAAGTGCAGTGCCCTTAATGCACACTAAACCCACACTATCTTTAGGCTAAGCGTATCCCATCATGCATTATGTTCGGGAACTCATGTGCCCCGAAATCACGAGGAAAACATTCCACTGTCATTTAAATTAATTAGATACATATAATTTGGTAGTAAAAACAAAGTGTTGCACATTTTATTGGTGCAAAGAGTAGTATTGTGTGTGCAGGCCTATTCTGTACAACTTTTGCAACTATTTTTTTTTCCCACCACAATTTTAAATGTGTGTCTTCTGCTACAGACATGTAGGAGTTTATTTTAAAATGCAAAGTATTGAAAATACAATAAATAAAAGTCTGTAAACACTTTGCAAGACTACAAGTGTGACCCATGAGTAATAAAAAGTTCTACACACACTTGCAGTCTTTACGCCAACTTGAACACTTGGGCCAAATACAGAGACAAGCGACAGTGCAAAGACCGCAAGTGTGGGTATTTGGACAATGCGCGTGTGTGTGCGCGTGCGTGCGCGTGTGTGTGTGTGTGTGTGTGTGTGTGTGCTGACATCTCCGTGACCGCGTCCCCGACGCCGCAGAACTTCGCGAGCTCGTCGATGCCCTCCTCGCGGATCACGGTGCTGTCCACGTCAAAGCACACGGCCTGCGCGCGCCGGAAGAGCTCCTGCGCGTGAGCCGCAGTTGTCATGGTGAAGCCTGAGCGACAGGAAACGCACGCATTAGTGGTGACGCCACTACAAGAGCTAGTAAACATCAGCAAGAGCAGTGAATCTCCACACAACACGAGCCTGGGTGCCAACTTCTGCCAAGTGCGCGTTTAGTATGCAGCAGCAGCAGCACTCGCGCTCGTTCACACAACAGGGGCAGTGAAGCATTCATGCACGCATTCATTCATCTGGACAAACAGTTATTGCATCAGCTGGTTTGATGCGCGAGCCGCCACCGGGAAACACGAGAACACATACGTCACGTGTATAAACTACTCAAAACAAGATTTTGAAGAACTCATTCAGAATTAAGATAATATTCGTACACTTTCCACACACACAAAAAAAAGAAAGAAAACAAGACACGTACGTTACGAGCATTGCGACTTCGCTGCTTTCGCACTATTGCAGCTCCTGCTTACCTTAATGCGCGCGGGTGAGATTCCTCTACTGACTGTCACGAGCTCGTTCAAATCTCCGGCAAACCGTCTCTGTGCGGCAGCGCGTGCGCGCAGTCATCTGCCATTCATTACTACTGGGATCACGGACGGAGTCGGCCAATCAGATCACACTCATGTCATTCACACACTACTCTGATTGGCCAGTTGTTTTCATAGCGATGATGAAACACGTCAAGCGAATCTACTCATTCGTAAAACACCGACAAAATAATAAAAATAACATTTATATCAATATCTTCCTAAATGTCTTTTTAAAACGTTTGATCTGTTAACTGAGTAAAACTAAATGGATGTAAAATAAATATAAACAATAAATGAAAGGGTAATTAAATCATTTAAAATATATATATATATTTTTTGCACTTAAAAAAAAAAAAAAAACACTACTCGACCTTGTCTGTATGTTTTTTCTTACGCACTACTCGACCTTGTCTGTAGCACATCACACACACTCACATATACAGTCCATGTACAGTACATCTCGCATGTCCAAACTTGCACTGAGCCCCTCCCCATGCGTGGGACGGCCTGCGCGTTACCCACGTGACAGACCAGCTGGAATGAGGATCATCCTGGCATTTGTTTGCATTGTCACAATATACAATTGAAATACCTTTAATGAATACAGACCTCACCCGACCTGATCTGTGCAAATAAGATCTTGTTGTTACAACTCTCCCTCGTACAACAATCCTCCCAATAACCAAACAGACTGATGAAGAGAGGAAAAAACATCATCCCGCACCAACATAAATTAAAAAGCTTTTTGAACAACGCACGACCACTCTTACTAGAATTTATCAAATTCTATTGCAACACATACTAAATGAGGCAAGGGTGTCGAGTTACATTCAAGATATTTTAAGGCATGAAGAATTTTGAAGGAAAACGCTTAAATATGTCATTTGGTGATCAAAGATGAACTTTAAGGGATAAAGTGATTGAGTTCGTAAAACACACCGCTGTCATTTAGTCAACATTTCTGTGCAAAGCTAACAATTCAAAGTGTATTTTCCCAGTTGTCGTCACACTGAGGTCACAATGCTTCCATATCCAGCTAATTGAACGCTCCTGTAAAGTTGCAAACGTCCCTTCAGATGTGGTTTCAGGAGAACTGACTTCATACATCCATTAAAATCTAGTTTAGTGGCGAGACTGGTCTAAAAACATAAACTGGTCTAATTTGAAACTAAAAAGTAAGACTGACTGCTCCTTTAACCATAGTTAAGATTCAGTCATAACAGAAGGGCTGTTTATGCAGCTGGCCCAGTTTTTACTGCATTTGGCCCCTACTGATCTGTCAGGTCACATGATCAAGGCCACCTCGAAATCATGCAGAATCTGGAATATTTCTCTTGCGTTGCAGTACAGGTCTGTATTCCCTTCGCAGAAGCATGATGGGATATTTTCTCTCGATGATTTGTTTAAGAGCTCCTCATTAAATTTCACAATGATCTGTAAATAAAAGACTCTTATTTGGGATTGGGACAGTGTGTGCGCTCATGACATCAGCCATACAGATGTCCCATAACGGCAGGATATCGTTTTCCCAATTGCACCACCAAACGCTTTCAGCGATATTCACAATGACACGGACAACTATTAGATCAAAGAACATTTTACTTAAAATACACAACATACAGACATACAAATAAAAGTGCTTGAGATTTTAAAATCTGATTGAGACGAACACGAACAGCAGAAACGGACCTCCGCAGACGTCACGCCTTGAGTTTGGCCCTCAGTTTCTCCAGAGTCTTCTGTAAAAGAGAGAGAGTGGTGCCTCACAACTCTCATCGTGTACATATCTGTACAACACAGGACTATCGTGTCGAATATTCGCATAGTTCACAAATAAAAAGGGAGGCAAATGTGAAGTGTGTGAGAAACATGATCTCAGACTTGAGCAGCAGCACTTGCTTGGTTTGGCTGCCAGTTCATGTGTAAATCTGAGGAAAGAGTCCTGAAGTCTGCAAAATTCCCAACAAGAATACCATTTGTGCAGGGGTCAATGCAACCCATGTTTTTCCTTGTGGTTTCAATGTGAACCGTGTTTTCAGCATCCGTGAGACTCATCCAATCACGTGACCAAGATCATCCGCATCATCAAGTGTAATGAGTGCGTGTGCTGCTCATGTGTCTCACCCTCTGGAAGTCTCTGGCTTTCTCCCGGTTCTTGACGTACGATTCCTGGCGGCTCCGGGACTCCTTCTGCTGTTTAACTTCCTCTAACTGACTGTACATCTGAAACCCAACAGGAAGTTCAGACACAAACCACACTCATGTTGACGATTTCAAAGCATATTCAGGGCTCCAAATCTAAAGCACGGGCACTGTGTTAATCTTACTTCAGCGTTTAATACTACGCAGGTTCATTTATCATCACACGTGAACATAAATTCTGGCTTTATACATTGGATCAGAGACTCTCTTTCAGATGGACTGCAGAAAGTGTTTATGAATGGCATATCTTCAAGAGAACTGGTTTTAAATACGAGCTCCACAGGGTTGTGTTTGGTTCCCACTGTTATTTTCAATATATACCAATGAGCTACAACACATTAAGAGTAATACAGCTGGTCTTTTTAAATATGCAGATGACATGGTCTGGGTGCAACTTAGTTCAGTGTGTCAATAACTGAGTGAGCAAACATGATTTAGAAACATGAAGGCCTTTGACGATTGGTGTAAAGTGAGTTTTGCAATAAGGATCAGGATTTTGGGGGCCGATCACAGATTACTGGAAGTTTAATTGTCTGGAAGTTTAATTGTCCGAAACCAATCACAGATACAGTCACCGAAATAATACTTTTCTTAATGTATAAAGTATAAAACATTAAGCAGTATAAGATCCAGAAGCAGGGATATTAGGCTGCTGTCACTTTAAGAGTGAATCCAACTTATTTCACATGCAACTTATTTCTCAACTCTTTATGCTCACTTAAGACATAACGTACGGCGTTTAAGTGAATACTCACCAAGCCAGGCATTCTGACATGTTTCTGTGTGTGTTTGACTGTGAAACCCTAATCCCAAAAGATCACTTCTCGGAGCGTGCGCACAGAAAGCCGCTTGAGGAACAGGATCACTTCCGCACCTTTAATGCAGTTTTAATAACTATCTTTATCATCAAGCATGTCCTGCAGTTTAGCAACAGACTGTTTTACGACAATCGCTGATCTGGCTGATTTGGACGTTAAGTTTGGCTTTTAGGGAGGAATGAAAGTACACCGCTGTGAAGGACTAGCCTGGGAAGGACTAGGACTAGCCTGGGAAGGACTAGGACTAGCCTGGGAAGGACTAGGACTAGCCTGGGAAGGACTAGGACTAGCCTGGGAAGGACTAGGACTAGCCTGGGAAGGACTAGGACTAGCCTGGGAAGGACTAGGACTAGCCTGGGAAGGACTAGGACTAGCCTGGGAAGGACTAGGACTAGCCTGGGAAGGACTAGGACTAGCCTGGGAAGGACTAGGACTAGCCTGGGAAGGACTAGGACTAGCCTGGGAAGGACTAGGACTAGCCTGGGAAGGACTAGGACTAGCCTGGGAAGGACTAGGACTAGCCTGGGAAGGACTAGGACTAGCCTGGGAAGGACTAGGACTAGCCTGGGAAGGACTAGGACTAGCCTGGGAAGGACTAGGACTAGCCTGGGAAGGACTAGGACTAGCCTGGGAAGGACTAGGACTAGCCTGGGAAGGACTAGGACTAGCCTGGGAAGGACTAGGACTAGCCTGGGAAGGACTAGGACTAGCCTGGGAAGGACTAGGACTAGCCTGGGAAGGACTAGGACTAGCCTGGGAAGGACTAGGACTAGCCTGGGAAGGACTAGGACTAGCCTGGGAAGGACTAGGACTAGCCTGGGAAGGACTAGGACTAGCCTGGGAAGGACTAGGACTAGCCTGGGAAGGACTAGGACTAGCCTGGGAAGGACTAGGACTAGCCTGGGAAGGACTAGGACTAGCCTGGGAAGGACTAGGACTAGCCTGGGAAGGACTAGGACTAGCCTGGGAAGGACTAGGACTAGCCTGGGAAGGACTAGGACTAGCCTGGGAAGGACTAGGACTAGCCTGGGAAGGACTAGGACTAGCCTGGGAAGGACTAGGACTAGCCTGGGAAGGACTAGGACTAGCCTGGGAAGGACTAGGACTAGCCTGGGAAGGACTAGGACTAGCCTGGGAAGGACTAGGACTAGCCTGGGAAGGACTAGGACTAGCCTGGGAAGGACTAGGACTAGCCTGGGAAGGACTAGGACTAGCCTGGGAAGGACTAGGACTAGCCTGGGAAGGACTAGGACTAGCCTGGGAAGGACTAGGACTAGCCTGGGAAGGACTAGGACTAGCCTGGGAAGGACTAGGACTAGCCTGGGAAGGACTAGGACTAGCCTGGGAAGGACTAGGACTAGCCTGGGAAGGACTAGGACTAGCCTGGGAAGGACTAGGACTAGCCTGGGAAGGACTAGGACTAGCCTGGGAAGGACTAGGACTAGCCTGGGAAGGACTAGGACTAGCCTGGGAAGGACTAGGACTAGCCTGGGAAGGACTAGGACTAGCCTGGGAAGGACTAGGACTAGCCTGGGAAGGACTAGGACTAGCCTGGGAAGGACTAGGACTAGCCTGGGAAGGACTAGGACTAGCCTGGGAAGGACTAGGACTAGCCTGGGAAGGACTAGGACTAGCCTGGGAAGGACTAGGACTAGCCTGGGAAGGACTAGGACTAGCCTGGGAAGGACTAGGACTAGCCTGGGAAGGACTAGGACTAGCCTGGGAAGGACTAGGACTAGCCTGGGAAGGACTAGGACTAGCCTGGGAAGGACTAGGACTAGCCTGGGAAGGACTAGGACTAGCCTGGGAAGGACTAGGACTAGCCTGGGAAGGACTAGGACTAGCCTGGGAAGGACTAGGACTAGCCTGGGAAGGACTAGGACTAGCCTGGGAAGGACTAGGACTAGCCTGGGAAGGACTAGGACTAGCCTGGGAAGGACTAGGACTAGCCTGGGAAGGACTAGGACTAGCCTGGGAAGGACTAGGACTAGCCTGGGAAGGACTAGGACTAGCCTGGGAAGGACTAGGACTAGCCTGGGAAGGACTAGGACTAGCCTGGGAAGGACTAGGACTAGCCTGGGAAGGACTAGGACTAGCCTGGGAAGGACTAGGACTAGCCTGGGAAGGACTAGGACTAGCCTGGGAAGGACTAGGACTAGCCTGGGAAGGACTAGGACTAGCCTGGGAAGGACTAGGACTAGCCTGGGAAGGACTAGGACTAGCCTGGGAAGGACTAGGACTAGCCTGGGAAGGACTAGGACTAGCCTGGGAAGGACTAGGACTAGCCTGGGAAGGACTAGGACTAGCCTGGGAAGGACTAGGACTAGCCTGGGAAGGACTAGGACTAGCCTGGGAAGGACTAGGACTAGCCTGGGAAGGACTAGGACTAGCCTGGGAAGGACTAGGACTAGCCTGGGAAGGACTAGGACTAGCCTGGGAAGGACTAGGACTAGCCTGGGAAGGACTAGGACTAGCCTGGGAAGGACTAGGACTAGCCTGGGAAGGACTAGGACTAGCCTGGGAAGGACTAGGACTAGCCTGGGAAGGACTAGGACTAGCCTGGGAAGGACTAGGACTAGCCTGGGAAGGACTAGGACTAGCCTGGGAAGGACTAGGACTAGCCTGGGAAGGACTAGGACTAGCCTGGGAAGGACTAGGACTAGCCTGGGAAGGACTAGGACTAGCCTGGGAAGGACTAGGACTAGCCTGGGAAGGACTAGGACTAGCCTGGGAAGGACTAGGACTAGCCTGGGAAGGACTAGGACTAGCTTCTTGAGCATTAAATGAGCATATTAAAATTATGCTCAAAGGATCATGTGAAACTGAAGACTGGAGTAATAATTTACATCACAGCAATAAATTGCATTTGAAAAATATATCCAATTAGAAGTCTGGAAATATAAATAAAAACATACTCATACGAAATTGCATCCACGGCTGGATCAATGCGACTCTTGGTCACTATCCACTACACATTATCATGAATAGCGTGCGTGAGTGTGGGTGTGATCACATTAACGATAATTAGCTGAGCCAGGAGAAACTGTACATCTCTTTTAGTTTCATACGGATTACATTGCAGGAGAATATTTGGTTTAAATATGAATAGTTTTATTTAAAAGTAGACATTTCAAGCTTTCTTTAGACGTACGTTTCATGTTTGTGTGATAAGTATTGGCTGAGTTTCAGTTCATTATTCAGACATCTTTCAGAAAGTTTCTTGCGGAGACAGCGACAGCTGAAAGCGCACCCCGTTTATTTTCTTTATTTTACAAAAACACAAGGATTTGTTATTGAGAGTGTACACAAAAAAAAAAAAAAACCTTTATAGTTTATAAATATGTATAAAGACTTATAAGTATGGCCAAAAATGACAGTCACTTCAGTCTGTAAGTTGTTTACGCTGTCATGAGGAAAATATCCATCAGAACGCGCCGGGCTCAGAGGGTTTTATGTCTTATAATGTCTTATATGTCTTATTGTTTATGTCTTAATTGTGTATAACTAAGGATGTCATGAGAACTTATACGTCGGTATCAACATTTAAAAATCTTGACGGTACTTGTTTTTTCTACAGTACTGTAAGTGTACCGATGGTACTGAGCATTTATGCACTATAGCATGTAGGTTGAACACAGATTCTCACAGAAAATGTCATTTTAAAACTTTCTGAGAGGTAATGTCACACAGTGTTAGTGATTCAGCGATACCGCTCCTCTCTCTCTCTCAAAATGCACAAATGGCTTCATAGTATCCACATCGATTGTGCTCTGCGAGTGAGCTGCACGGTGCAATACTTTAGCACACATCGTTTATATCATGCCAATTTATGAATTCAAGCGATTTTAAACTATGACGTACTCGCATGCTCAACCAAACACACACAACAACCTCTCGCGAGAGTCAGATTTTCTCGGCTGATTACACAAACGTTCAAACAAACACAGTTGTGTCAAAATGCCAGTCTTGCGAACACTTGCGATGGTTATGTAATGTGAACAGCATGTTGTCTCCATCCACTAGGTTTTAGTGACAGCAGCCTTTAAAACCGGTTACTGTCTACTATTGGCTGTCTGTATTAATGACAATCAAACAACAAAAGAAAAGCCCATCTATATTAAACTTACACAGTTATGACTATGCAGAGTTTTTTTTATTTTTTATTATTCCATTTCTGTGGTATTTTTCTTGAATGCTTATGATAGACCTACCTGAAAAAAATACAGCATTGTTTAATTTGTATCTTTATTCTATTGTATTTATTTATGTTACTAATGTGTTTATTTTCATGAGGTAAATTATTCATTCTCATTTTATTACTGACTATTGCAACAAATACATTGAGTGAGCAAACATTTTGGTGAGAGAATTGTAATTTCAGAACACTTTACAATGTTAACAAATACAACCTTTGATTTTAATAACGTATCAGTAAATGTTGAAATTAACATTAACTAATATTAACAAATGCTGTAGAACAGGGGTGCCCAATCCTGCTCCTGCTGATCGACTGTCCTGCACAGTTCATCTCCAACCCTAATCAAACACACCTGCCTTTAATTTCCAAGCGATCCTGAAGACGTTGATTGGTTGCTTCAGGTGTGTTTGATTAGGGTTGGAGATGAACTGTGCAGGACAGTCGATCAGCAGGAGCAGGGTTGGGCACCCCTGCTGTAGAAGTATTGTTCAATCTTAGTTATACCATGGTCTGGGTGAATACTTGATTCTGATTGGCTGCAGGGTGTCCATTAAAAAGTGATAGAGGACACCTAGTAAAGGAGTTCTGGTGAAACTGACTGTTTACCGTTCGAAAATATTAATACCTGACAATGGACACCTCGTTGTGCATTAACCCTTACTTAATGCTAACTAAGGTAGTTAACTAATGAACCTTATTGTAAAGTGTCACCGTAATTTCTTTTTAAAAATATGAACAAAAAGTATTTTTTTTTCACTGTGGCATCGACTTTGGTATCGAGTATCATGTACTTTGGTATCGGTACCAACAACTAGATTTTTGGTATCGTGACATCCCTATGTATACCTGTTTTTTTTATGAGAAGTCAATCTATCGGCCCATTTGCTCTGTACTGACAGGCTGCAGAGCAGGAACATGTGTGTTTCCTTTAGTGTGCCGTACCTCTCCGTGCGCCGGTGCATCTCTGCCTCCTCCACGCGTCTCTGAGCGGCGGTGCAGATCCTGACCTCAGCAACACTCTTCAGTCCGTGTTCAGGCGTGCTCGCTTCATCAGCGTGTGCTGCGGTGGGAAGCCTGTTGGACACGTGCTGCTCGAGGCGTGTCGTCACCGTGTGTCTGGCTCTGATCTGAGCGACCCGGAGCGCTGACCTGTGAGCCAGACCGTCCCGCCGCTGACGCTGAGCAGGAGAGCTCTGAAACTCCAGCAGCATCACTGCAACACAGACACACATGCTGCAAACACAGGCACACTAGGGCAATTCATCGAATTTCTAATCGCGATTACGATTATGGATGCCACGATTATGTAATCGCTCAAAAAAAAAAAAGTCCACTTGCACTATTCTGCGTGCTTAAGGTGTGTTTAGAGCACGTTACGTTGTAAGAGGCGAACCACGTCTACCACTAAATGAATTATAATTGGCCTATATAATTCTTAAAAAAGTGGGTCGCGGGACTCGTGGCTTGATGACCATGGCGAAATCTGGGTCCTATGGCCAATCGAGTTGAGAACCACTGGTATAAAGCTATTCAAAACATCATTCAATGTAAATTGTGATAATCGTAATTAATAAAAAGATCGAATTAATAAAATCGCAATTAAAGTTCATGGGAATACTCGACCATTTTGATTTTTGTCATAATCGTGCAGCCCTAAGTCACGCCTTCGTGAAGAGTTCACAGCCTGAAAGTTCACCAACCAGCATGAGGGAACGATGGCTCTGGCTCCTCTGATTGGCTGTCGTCCTCCACCGGACGGCTCGGCGGTTTGTCCTACGAGAGACAGGATTTGTTAGGTTTGAATGTTAAAGGAGTAGTTCACTGATGAACCTCACCCTCAACCCATCCTAGGTGTATATGACATTCTGCTTTCAGACGAACACAGAGTTATATTAAACACACTGACGCTTCTGAGCTTTATAATGCCAGTGGATTGCAACCATCAGATTGAAGCTCATAAAAGTGCATCCATCATAAGTGCTCCACACTGCTCTGGAGGGTTAAGAAAGGCCTTCTGAAGCGAAGTGTTCGTGTAAGAAAAATATCCATATTTAAAACTGAATCGACTAAAATAACTAGCTTCCGGCCAATGAACATACGCATTCGACTTGGTGTAAATGCAACTAATGTGACGTACAGCTGATATTCACACTCTGCCATTTACGCTTACTACACCAGGGCTTGAATTTCGGTGCGGGATTGCGCATAATTTAAACCATTCCCCCAAGGTTAGCTTTTATAGTGCGAGAAATTCATGCAAAAATACATTTGCTTCATCTCAGAGCAAATGATTAAAAAACAAAATTCACAGATGCGAGAAAAAAAGATGTCAAACTGTCTTTTATTTTCCAATTTAATTCCTCAATCAGCGCTGGACCGGCATTCTCTGTCTTCCACTGAGCCCTGGCCGTAGACAGATCATATGTCTCACGCTGTCAATGCAGTGGTCTGCGTTGTGCTGATCTTATTCACACTATCGAGTGTAGGTGCAGCATTCTAACATTGAGTCATAATGAGCTGTTTGTGAAGAAATTATCCGCTTCCAAATTACGTCATTTTAATAACGAAATTGAAACATTAAAAAACAATTTGCCTTTTATGGTGGCGAGTGATAGAGCACGGCGCAACCAACCATCAGCTTGCAGCGTAACAACATTGAATGCTCGGCCGAACAGCTGATCATAGCTGTATAGGGTGCCTTATTTTTCATCTCCATAAATATATCTAGTAGTAAAGCTAATGCAAGGGCTAGAAATCAATTCATCTTTTGCTGATACTTCCTTGTCATCATGGAGAGCGCAGCTGCATAGCAACGACAGACGCCTGGGGAGAGCAAGCGCTTGTGGAAAGGAGACAGCGGCGCGCCCGCGCTTTCCACTTGTTTTTACACATCTAGAGCGACGTTGTTGATCGATTGAGCATGTGACTGCGCGTTTCTTCTTGTTTTCTATTGTTATGCGCATGAAAGACTCTGAAACTGAGAGACATAAATACATATAGTTTAAACTGAGTTCTTAATATCAATTTGAAGGAGAGCATGGCGCATTTTGTATGACGTTTTTAAAAAAAGCAAAGAATTGAACTGAAACACATGAACGACACTGAAATAGAGAGACATTAATATATAGCCTAGGCCTAGTTTAAACAGAGGTCTTAATCGATCCAAAGAAAAAAGTGTCCGACAACGAAAGGCCGACAAGCAGCCAAACCGAAGACCTTCCCTTGAGCAGTTTGACTTCAACAGAGCCATCATCAAATGGAAAGAGATGAAGAGGAGACAGATGAGAAACTTAGAATAAGTCACATGAAAAAAGTAACAAATGGAAAAAAGTGACTGAAATTGAATGAAACGCATGAAAGACTCTGAAACTGAGAGACATGAATACATATAGTTTAAACTGAGTTCTTAATATCAATTTGAAGGAGAGCATGGCGTATTTTGTATGACGTTTTTAAAAAAAGCAAAGAATTGAACTGAAACACATGAACGACACTGAAATAGAGAGACATTAATATATAGCCTAGGCCTAGTTTAAACAGAGGTCTTAATATCAATTTGAAGAAGAGCATGGTGTATTTTGTATAAAGTCTTTTTTGTTTGTTTTGTTAACTGTTTTGAGAGCTGGAAATGCACAATTCATGTGTACAAATCTGTATATATTAATAAATGAAGATGATTAAATTAGACCGATGCATCAAAAATTCTAGCTTCCAGCCATCCGCAGTCTGCTTAGGCCTAAAGTGCAACTTACGCAACTTGTGATGTCAGAAATAGTATAGTGCGTCATGGCGTCGTGTAGATATAAGCAGTACGTCACATTACTCGCGTTTTACACAAGTCGAATCCGTATGTTCATTGGCCGGAAGCTAGTTATTTTACTTTAAAGTTTAAGTGTATATTTTTCGTTACACTAACTCATCTTTTTGCTTCAGAAGGCCTTTAGTGACCCTCCAGAGCCGTGTGGAGCACTTTAATGATGGATGGCTGCACGTTTATGGACTTGCACCATGCACTACCATTATAAAGCTCAGAAGAGCCAGGACTTTCTTTTTTATAACTGATTGTATTCGTCTGAAAGCAGAAAGTCATATACACCTAGGATGGCTTGAGGGTGAGTAAATCATGGGCTAATTTTCATTTTTAAGTGAACTACTCCTTTAAGAAGTGATGCATGATGCGCACTCATCTGTGCCCTCACCTCACTGCAGTCAGATGTGCCTTCCTGTGGCTCACTCCCCGAGTCTTCAGTGAGGTCCTGTAGGGTGGACTCTGGCAGGCTGATGAACGAGATGGTGGACTCCTCCAGAATGCCCTTCCCGTCACCCGCCGCCTGGCAGGAGCAAGACAGTTTACAGACACGTTACTGAATGTCCTACATGATGGCTGTGTGACGCTCATCCACGGCCAAACTCTAGTGAATGTGCTCAAGTAAACCAGCATGAGCCCACTCATGTTCAGTATTGCTGTGCTGCAGTTGGACACTCTTAAAGGGACAGTTCACCCAAAAATGCCAACAGTCATTCCAAACCTGTATGCAATTCCATCGTTATTCAAGATGATATTCTGGACAAACAACACTGGTCCCTATTGTACGGACTGACACAAAAATAAGTAGTAATACCTAAACTGTACCTTTTTAAAAACTTTTTTCAGGAAGTAGCACACCTGAAATGTTTTTTCTTACACCACCATTTAAGGGATTAGAAAAAGCGGTTTAACACTCCTGGGGTCAGTTGCATAAACATAGCCATTATGTTAATATGATCTAGTATGACCCACTAGCAGTTAGTCAAGCGGCAGTCATTCTTACTTTGATATCAAATTAGGTCAATCTACATTATGTAACTGATTTCAAACAGTTATGAACAGTATTAAAGAAAAGAAGTTGTTGTCTATCCTGCAAGACTAGTCTTTCTTAAGACTTTACTCATGTAAACCCATTCTTATAGTGTGTGCAAGTGTGTGGGAGAACTAATGTTGTCTAATTTATGGGGCTGATCCAGCAATTTCTCTGGGGACAAGTCTTGAGGGACTGTTCACCCCAATTTTTGGGTCAACACGGGCTCCTTTAAGTCATTCCAAAAACTTTCGTTCATATTCACAAATGAAGATATTTTTTTTTTAAATGAAACCAGAGAGATTTCTTTCCCTTCATTGAAAATCTATTCACGCAAAACTTTATGAAGAGTTTGTAAAACTTAAGTCATGTGTCGCCACCTACTGGTGTAACGATGTAATTGATAGAATCTTTATTTGGCAAGTTACATGATCTGCTCTATTTTGATCGCTACCGTAGACATCGGTGTTTGTATCCCAACAAACTTTTATCCCAGTACGTCAGTGATAATATGAATATCTGTAACCCAGAAAACGATGCAGTGTGGTAAAAAGACTGTTTGTGAAACCATTTCATACCTTTACTGTACAATAAGTGCTCTCTCTGGATCAGCAGCAGCGCAAAGAATGGAATGTTCCAGTGTGATTTTGGCAAAGGTTTACAGACACATACACAGAATGATTGTCATTTTAGGAATGGGATCACGTGGGGTGTTTGAATCGAGGTCACCTTCTCTAAAGCATGTGTTGTCAAACTTCACTGCTCTCGCACATTCAGTTCATGATGGCAAAGTCTTGGTAAAAAAAAGACTTCTGTAGTGGCTTTGTATGGTGCAGCATTAAAGGGTTCGTTCACACAAAAAGACATGCTGAGATTTGTGCTTTAAACTTTGTTGCAGGCAAATGATCTGTCATTCATTTAACTGGCATATTAAAAGGTAATTAAAAAAGTTTAAAATCAACAGCCATCTATTAAAGTCCCCCTGTGGTGAAAATCCAGCTTTTAATGTTGTTTATGTGTCTGTGGTGTTTTTAATATGCTTTAAGACAAACCATGTGTAAATTCATAAGTCGACAGCATTGCTGAGAATTTCCTCCTTAAAACTGCAGTGAACCAAAGACAGTCTCAAACACACGCTTTGAAATCGCTGGTGTTTCTGACGTCACAAACTACCTTGTAACCAATCAGATCAACGTGTGATCGTCAACCAGTGGATCTCTGAGCTGAGTGAGTGAGTGGAGGCGGGGCTCATTTGCATATTCACAGAACCACGCATACTAAATGAGGCAAGGGTGTCGAGTAACACTCAAGATATTTTAAGGCATGAAGACATTTTTTCCCCCAAGGCAAAAACTTAAAAATATTTTATTTTGCTGATTAAAGATCAGTTTTAAGGGATACAATTATTGACTACAGGGGGACTTTAAACGTTTATGTACTGCAGGTGTGTTTTTTTTCTTTCTCTGAACTCAAAGAATCAAGCACAAAGCTGTATGGTGAGATGGTTTTGTAGACTCTACCTGTGCTCTTTCCAGAAGCTCGCTCAGCGTGTTTCCTCCACAGCTGACTCACTTCCTGTGAGGGTAAGTGGGCTGCGGGTGCAAGGCTTTCTTCCTGTAGACGGGTCTGGAGAGGGGAGCATGGCATGAGGCTAACGTCCATGTCATCGTTCTCACAGAGGGACTCGTGGGTAAGAGAGAGCTGCTCCACAGACGTCTGCAGGTCCCCTTGAGACTGAATCAGTGCGTCTGCGCGCAGGAGCTGCAGGGATTGGTCTGTCGAGTCCAGCCAATCAGAGGCCTCGTCCACGCTTGCATCCGTGCCACACTTCTCTGCTTCCAGCGGGACGCAGAGAGCCGTCGAACAGTCCACGCTCTCGTTGTTTGTGACGTCAGAGGGCAGAGGAAGAAACAGATCTGAGGCGTCGTCTACGGCACAGAAAATAATGAACATCAGCAACTCTTGAGGTTTCTTGAGCACTAGAACTAGAACTGACTGTGAAAGAAAATAAACCGCTCCAGCAAGCGAGCAGTACAAGCGTGTTCATGTTTCAGTCTTTGCTTTCAGCACAAGTGATATGCCGAAAAAACTAATTACAGATATTACAATACTGTCATCACTAGTGATGCACCCAAATGAAATTAAAGATCTCATTTAGCAAAAACTATAACGTTTATTTAATAATTAAATAAATAAAATCAACACTCAAATAAAAACTGAGTTTCATAAAAACACTTCAATTGCACAGAAGGCAGTTTTTATATCAACAATGAATTGAGTAGAAAAATTATATCATTGCTTAACTATAAACATTTAAATGGTGAAATTTGTATGTTTGAATAAATCCTGAAAATAATACATTTTGAAGAACAGGTTAAGTAAAACTAATGAATATGTAATTATTTTAGGGCTGTAATGATACACCAAACCCACGATTCGGTTCGTATCATGATTTTTGACCCACGATTCGATACAAACCTCGATTCTTTTAGTTGGAGGAGAGAAAAGAGAAAAAAAGAGATTGAGAAAAAAAGAAGATATTTTTATTAAAGAACATTTGAAAAACCTGTATAAATGAACATAAAATATAAGAATATAAGAATATAAAGAATATAAAAACGCATGTGTAGACATTTTTCTAATGTCTGGACTGGAGTATGGATATATAAACAGACGTTTCTATATATTGGTATTAAATGCATTTTCTGAGAATTTATATTTCAAGTTTTGACTGCAAATGTCACGTCCATAACGCTGGAACTGCCCAATAGTAATTTAAAGATGTGGTATACAGCATTGGATCTGGACGGGAAGGATAACTCTGGGAGTTGGAAGGGGTGTGTCGCGATTCTGCTTTCTCACACCGCGACACAGGTTCGTGGATCTGAGTGTTGCGATTTCAGTTTCATATCGCATTTCGTTACAGCCCTAATATATACAGAGTGGACCAACACCAGCTGATGACATGGCTCCCCAAACCAACACAGACTGTGGAAACTTCACACTGGACTTCAAGCATCTTGGATTGTGTGCGTCTCCATTCTTCCTCCAGACTCTGGGACCTTGGTTTCCAAATGAGATGCAGAATTTGCTCTCATCAGAAAAGAGGACTTTGGTCCACTGTGCTTTATTAAATCCAGAGTCAACGCAGCCGTCTAGCCGGACATTTTCAGATCACTTCATGCTTCCTTCATTTTCCAGCAGGATTTGCACCTGCCCACACTGCCAAAAGAACCAAAACCTGGTTCAATGACCATGGTATTACTGTGTGATTTCATGTAATATTCAAATTTTTTGAAATCCTGTTTTTGTGGGTTTTATGAGCTGGAAGCCCAAATTATGTACAAATAAACAACTAAATACTTGAAATCGTTTAAGTTGTGGGCCCTGAATCTATAATCTATGGAAGTTTAACGTTTTGAATGGAATTATGGAAATAAATAAACTTTTCCATGATATTCTAATTTTTTGGAAAGGGTCTGTACATACACATACATACTGGATATGAAAATGCGACGTTATGAGACAAATTACTAGTCATCACTGTTGTTTAGATGAAGAACAGCAAGCAGCAGAAGAATTGCACGAGGAACTACCAATTTTAGTACTGCTATAGTAATGTTTAGAACCACTACAGTAAACTAAGAGAAATAATTCAAATGTGTTTCACAGTACTATTTAAAGCAGACTGGACAGATCCTTGGTTGTTCGGGTAAGTGCATCATCTACTACTTGTCATGAACCTTATTGTAAAGCATTACTGTTTTGTTTATTAGTTAACTACCTTAGTTAACATGAACTAAGAATAAATACTTCTTCAGCATTTATTAATCTTAGTTCATTTTAATTAACATTTACTAATACGTTATTAAAATCAAAGGTTGTATTTGTGGACATTAGTTAATGCACTGTGAACTAACATCAACAAACAGCTGGATTTTTATTAACAAAGATTAATAAATACTGTAACAGATGTACTGCTCATTGTTAGTTCATGTTAGTTAATACATTAATGTTAACTAATGAACCTTACTGTAAAGTGTTGCCAACAAAACTCATACATTCGCACGACAAGTTATCAATACCGTAACCAGCTGATAACAGCAGCTGTCAACAAATGTCACTCCCTTTTGCCAGAACCTGGCGGGCGTAGGCTACAGGATCTAAACGCTGCCAGCTTTTACTTTACTAAAAAAAAGCGCCGTCGGCGCTTGCATTGAGAAGAAAAAGTTGACAAGTGTGAACACGCCCTTGTAGTGTTTTTGCTTTTCAGTTACCGTGTGGTGCGTCAGTAGAAGCACTCCTGTCCTCGTCTGAGTGCTGTAAGGCAGGTGACATCAGTGACCCGGCCACAACGGGCCGGTCCGGACCGGAGCTGCTCACGACTGCAGCTGAAGCAACACAACGACAGTCAGAGCAATGAAACACACCGGCAGAGACGCCACCAAAGCCTCACATCATTACCTGTGTGGGTGCTGCTCTGATCAAACACCTGAGATGAACCCATATCTGACGCTCTGCCAATCAACTGGCTCACGACAGACTCATGGAGCTCGACGCTCGAGTGCGAGTCTGAGCCGGCTGAGTGACCGGCAGAGGAGTGGCTGGAGTCTGAAGCCCTGTACCGGTCAGAGGACGACAGAGGTGACGCTTCAGACGGGGGTTCACCGGGTCTGATGGATAACTGATCAGACAGGCGCTCGAGGATCCGGGTCACGGTCTCACTCCAGCCCTGAAATGATCACGCCAAGACATTAGCACGGCAACAGAGTCAGGAGAATGTAAATAAGAAACATGCATATGCGTGGCACCTGACGGCTCTGATCGGCTCTCACTACATTTCTAGATGAAGAAGAGGAAGATGAAGAGGAGTCAATGTCTGGATGGGGCTGAAGTGGCTGGAAAGCACCTAAAAAAAAAACCAAACAACCGTATCAGAATAAGACTGCAGTATAAAAAAGAAAATAATTCCACATTGAATTTTTCTTATTTTAATGCAATTCAGAATATGGCTGCTTGATTAGGATGATTATTTCCCTTGATATTGTAAATGCCCTTATGCAACAGTTAGTGAACCATGACAATAGCGGAGGACTTCGCTTTATAAACTATATTTTTCATATAAATTATAACAAAACGGGCATTTTGCCATAATTGTGCGAGTATCCTCATAAGAGCAGTCTTAAATTACTGTTTTAATAGAAAGAATGTAATTTGGATTTATTGGATTACTAGGAATTTCACTGTTTTAAAGGAACACTCCACCGTTTTTTGAAAAGGGCTTATTCCCTTCTTTCCTACATTTAGATAGGTGGGCAAATGCATTTTTGTCTCAGTGCATGCATTGTTTTA
>FLSR01004868.1:1008964-1032275 GCA_900092035.1 Leuciscus waleckii
CCTGTAGATCTCACACACACACACACACACACACACACACACACACACACACACACACACACACACACACACACACACACACACACACACACGCGCACTCTCACACACACACACACACGCGCACTCTCACACACACATCAGCTTCTCTTAGCATAATCACTGGTGTGACGGCACGCTCAGATTTGGCTAGTTTTCATCACTGATCCATAAACTGTGGATCTCAGAATGAGTTAGCGTTCATCAGTGACGTCAGGTGTGTTACAGGAGCCGTTATCTGCAGTGAGAGAGAGACAGTCTTACCTCCTGCTGGAGCTTCATGAGGCTCGGACCTGAGAAGGAGAAGAAGTCAACAGGAAGTGTTAAAGCACAAACAACCATCTATGGCTGCATGATTTTGAAAACAAAACAAACACATTTTTCTGCGATATAAAAATTATTTTACTCAGATGATTTTCATAGCTCTATTTTACTCATTCTAGAATAATCGGGGTGATTTTGTGGGGGAGTGAATCTGCATAGAAAATTATAAACAAATTACAAGCATCGATAAATACAATGGAAGAAAGACAATGGAATTAAAGTAAGCAGTGCTTTATGTTTTTCAGGTCAATCTAACAGTATCCAATGGTTTGATCACCATTGGAGACACACAGCTCGAGAGCATTAGGCTACTGTCCCTTTAAGACATGTCCGTTTAAGCTCAAAAGAGAGAACTGAATTGGGTGTTCACGTGCTGTCAGTGCGCGTGCGTGTGTGTGTGTGTGTGTAGAAAACATCACACGAGTCACAGTCTTCTTGCTTGATGCCTGACCAGACTTAACACACGCGTTCTGAACCGGGGCCGCAGCTGGCCCGTGCGGATCACGTACTTGGCATGTGACGATCGCGGATGCGCATATTAGAGTAGATTAGATTAGATTCAACTTTATTGTCATTACACAAGTACAGGTACAAGGCAACAAAATGCAATATCGCTGCTAAAGCGATACATCGAGCAGCCCTACAACCATCTGCAGTGAGACACAGCTCTGTCAAACTAAATACTGAGATTTTCTATAGATCACAATACACATTTGTTAATTAAACTACTTATTTTTATGATTCTGAATGTTTTTCAATAAAACTGTTATGAGGGGGTTGAAGAAATATGATTTCAGTTTAGATCATGATTTGGGTTTCTAAAATTAAAATCAATTTAGGATTATATAATATAATATTAGTAGAATATTATTATTATTATTATTATTATTATTATTATTATTATTATACAATATAGTATTATATTATTACGGTGTAAGCCATCAACTCACACTTTGTTAAACTTAAACAATACAAGTTTAAAAGCATTTGTTTTAACTGAGTGTCAAACCTGTCCATCATGCACTTCTTTGCCTGTACTGGATTGGATGCATCCTGGAGCCCTTGGTGGCTATATATTTATTATTAGATATAAATTAGGGCTGTCAAGCGATTAAAGTTTTCAATTTTAATTACATGATGTGGCGATTAAACTACCTATAAAGCCACAGCAGATTAATTAAAGTTTTCATGGGCAAAACAGAGCAAAAACAGACAACATCGTGTCTAGAATATAACAATATTAACTTCTTATTTATTGAACTGTTGTACAAAATCAATATTACATTTGCACTTGTGCTATTCGGGACAAAACAGCATTGTATGATATTGCGCTCGTCACTGTGATGATATAAATACAAGACAAAAACTCATACGTGCCATTTTTGCCCCAATATCTTGAATTTTAGGGGCATATGACTGCATTTGGCAGGCTCCATCCCACAGTGAGTTGTTGCCCTGCATCATCTTCCTCACCACTCAACTGTGTGAAATGTCACATGACCTACACAGGTCTGGGCCGGGTGCGTTAATAAACAATGTGTTATTCTTTTTATAACTAAATTAACCAGTAAAAATGTATGATTTATATGCACTGATTATGATTTGGCAGCCCTGATTTATATGCACTGTTTATCCAGATGTTATTTAAATATTTTTGAAATAAATGAGAACTTTTTGACAGCAAAAGAATTAGTAACTAGTAGTAATGCCTAAAGCCCAATTTATACTTCTGCGTCGAACATACGTCGTAGGTTGTGTGTAGCGCGCGTACCCTTCGGCGTACCCTGACGTGCACCTCTCCAAAAATGTAACAACGCGTCAACTCTACGCAAGATGACTGTGAAAAATAGTAGTATTTAGTTAAATGCATTTATGGTGAGATTACTACATTTTATTTTATTAAATGCATGCGCTGTCACTTTAATTCAGCGCGTGCAGCACATCAAAAATAGACCCAGCGTGGAAACGATCGCACTCGCACCGCAGCTGGAACGGATTGCCGGACCGCATCTGCGTGGAGTGTGAAAGCTCGAACCTGTTAACATGGATAAGGAAAAAAATACGCACTGCAAACGGAGTATGTGTGAAACGGTCACACTCCACGCAGATGCGGAAAGTGTCGCCTTTGTAAGTGACGACAACGATGTGTGAACGACCGTGTAGCTGCCTCGTTTGTTAGCATTGCTGGAGGACAACAGGCATCTTGCGTCGCAAGAGTGCTATACAAAAACGGTGCTGTACAAAACCGTAAATTATAGTTCGCCTCAGTTTTTTATTTGTGTATTTATTTAATTTGTATTATTTCTTCCCCAAGCTCATAAAATAAATTTGGGTCGCACATAAATTGACAGGGTCGGTCGGAAATCGGAACCAAACAAGTTTTTTTTTTTATGCCTAACTACGGGAAGGGGCTTAGAAACGGTCAAATCCACACAAAAAAAAAAATCCACACATCTCTAATATACACACAGTATTACACACCGTATCAAACATACGACCCCTGTGTACATGTACCTGGCGAGGCAGTGGAGTCCTGCAGAGCTGTCTCTCCAGGACATGCGGCTGGTCCTGCCCGTGACCTGTGACCTGTCGCTCAAGCTGTGGCTGCCGGCAGAGGCGAGCGCGGGCAGAGACGCACTGCTGGACTCGCTCACATCAGCAGAAGACGACTGCAGCTCTGCAGGAGCCAATCACAGCACACACACGTGAGGTCAGACAGGGTATGATGCGTGACACCTGCTGGAGCGTCAGCTGCTGGCGTACCTGTGTCCAGGCTGATGTTGAGGGGCGAGTCCACTTCCTGAATGGCGCTGAGCTCGTGCTGCTGCATCTGCTGGAGGAACACCAGACGAGCGGGAGCACGAGACACCGGGGGCTTCACTCTCACACGGGCCACTGGGGCCGGCTCACACACAGGGTCTACAACACACACACAGAACCATTAGTGTGAGTGTGAGAGAGTGAGTGTGTGAGTGTGAGTGAGTGAGTGAGTGAGAGTGAGAGTGTACAATATTGATTTCTCGATTTTTAATCGATCTTCATCTTAAATGAAACCATATTGATTACCTTCCAAGAATCAATCTTTTAGTCTGTGCTGTTTTCTGTTGATGCATGAACAAAACTTCACAACACATTATTTGCAGCGCCGCCCATCTGATAATCACAATAAGCTTAGACAGAATTTGCAAGCTGAGGCTTTGCTTCATATCAAAAGTATGTTTTATCATTCCAACAATAAATGTGGTTGTGTGTCTCTAATGTGAGGTGACAGATGCTGTAGCGCATGAACCGATCGTCTCTTCCTCTTCACTACTAGTTACAACACCAGATAAACATGAATGAACAAAGTTGAAAAAAATCAGTACTTCCTGAAATAAATCACGCCTCATGTAATCGATTTATTTCAACCGCAGAAAGTCTTCAGTAAAACCACTTGAGAACGTCTCATAACGTCACATTTAAAAGCCATTCAATGACCATAAACTCCACAGTTAGAATATAACTCTAGAGAGGAGCATTTTAATATAAGCACTTTATTACATAATCATTATATATTTTTACTAATAATTAGCATAACACTAAGAGGTTAAGGTATTTTTAATAAATCCATCAAGAAAACAAAGTTTAAATGACTAAAATAAATAGCAGTTGAAATGAAAGGTTTGGACAATGTTGTTAATTTGCCTGATATATAACCAAACCAAACGAATGATCAAATCAAGATCGGAACCCAATCAAGAGCTTGTGAATCTGAATCAAATGGCAATAAAGCTCTTTCTGATTCTGAAATTGATTGGTGAAAAAAGTATTGAGTATTGAGGCCTGTGTTTACCGTTAGCGAGGGCCGGTGTGTCTCCGTCCCGCTGGATGGGTGCTGTCGGGGGTCTGGAGGGGCCGTTAGCCTCTTCAATGGCCTTCAGCAACGTGTTATAAGTCACGTGATCCCTCTGAGCGCCACTAGAGCTGGACACTGAAGCCTACCAGAGGGAGCAGAGGTTCACTGTAAGGGTTAATTACACCATGCTCACTTTTGTGTGTCTGGATCTATTATATTACAGTGCAAAGTAACAGTCGATAAATTGAAATTAAGTTTCACTCACCGGCCAATTTTGCTACTAAATTAAGTTACGGGCCATTCAGAACTTCTACTAGCCAAAAAGATGATTTCATACATTCATTTCTTATTCGAACAAAATCCTGTCATCCAGCATCTCCTCCCTTCCTCATCACCAGAAATGCGTTTTAGTTGGACAGATCAATCAGAACATCAGAAAATGTAGGGTGTTGGAAAATAATGTCTTTTCTGTTCACCAAATGCATTTTAATATTCACTATTGCTTCAATGCAAATGAACAAGCGCACTGTTATTTGTTGCGTAGTGACGAGTGTGTTCAAGTAAGCCAGATATGCGCTGTATTTAAAACATCATGACGACTCATGACTTGAGTATTAGCGCTAAATCTGCGCAGATTTGACTTATGTTTACTCCCTTAGCTGGGGAAGTTTGTGTAAGTAACACGCCAGATTGGCTCGTGATTTGACAGCGTTCCCCGCCACAGCTGATGTTTACCCACATGTGGGGTAAGGGTGTTACTTTCAAACCCTGATCATAAGTTAAAAAAACACTATCAAGTTTTACAACATAGTGTGTGAATCACCAAACTCTCTTATTAAAAGCAGTTCTCTTTATTTCAAACTTATTTACTTGTGAACTCTCTTTGTGCTTGGTAAAAAACAAACAAGTAAATGCAGAAGAAATCTTTCCTGCTGTAGTCTCTCTCAGACAGCATCATCAGTGCACTGAGAGACAGCGAGCTCCTCCTGTGAGGTTCACCTGTGTGTCTGCTGAGATCAGTGCCTGCAGGACGTCTCGCTGTCTCCTCACGTGCCGTCTCCTCGCCTCCTCCGCCTCGCTCTGGACCGGGCCGACGGGACCGGAGGAAGGATGCAGCCGGCTTAGTATGCTGTTATCTTTTTTCCCATTCAATTACAGTCAATGGGGACTGGCTCTTTTTTTTTTAACCTCAAAAAGGACTCGGAAATATGACATTTACCCTCAATGGCCCAGTAGTAGCCTTCAAATACGTGAGCAGAAGTTATGTTTAAATGCTGTGAATTTCAGTTTATCCTTCATTCTAACTTTTGCCTTAAAGGGGTCATATAATGCCATTTTTGTACAAGCTAATATGATTATTTAGGGTCTAAATTAAAAGTTTGTAATATACTTTATTTAAAAATTCTCATTAGTATTGTAAGAAAACACTAATTTTACCTGGTCAAAAACAGCTCTGTTTTCAGCACGCCGTTTAAGTGCATGTGTCTTTAAATGATAATGAGCTTTGCTAACCCCGCCCCTCTGTTCTGTGCGCACACCGTTTGTAACACAATAACACAATAACCATAACGCGTTGTTCATTATAAACGTGGGATTATGAATTATATTCAGAACGTCGTACATAGAAAACATGCCGTAATGTACCCTGAGTGTAAACCTTAGCCGCATTCATCGTGAAGCGTGCTAGCGATTTGCAAAGATTAATATAAAGATTAATATAAAGGTTAATAAAACGTTACACTCACTTCAGTTCTTCTTTTCAGTTCGACTGTAACAAAGTAAATATATAACTTGTATAATGAAATTGCTTGCGTTAAAGGAGCTATTTCTAACCCCTCCTCTTGACAATTTAGCAGAGCATAGTTTGCAGTCTGCTGTACTTGTATCATCATCGCTTATCTTAAAATATCTCCTAATGGCTGACATTACTCCTCCTCCGACTACCTGCTCAACTGAAGAGAGGTTAGGCTAATGTCTCGTTGCCATAAGGGGCCGTTCATATATCGCAGTTTTTGCGTGTGCAAATTCGTTATTTCAAATGTAGGTGCACTGCAAGCATGCTCATAACAGAAGCGGCGCGGGCGCGCCTATGTTCACTTTCCACGCGCTTTTAGACGCGATATGTGAACGGCCCCTTAAAGTGGTATCGGGTGCGGTTGTATCGGGGTAGTTTTACGAGTATGAGTACATGAGCACAGTATCGGACCAACAACCGAGTACTGGTATCGGTACATCCCTACTTTTAAACATAACACTAAATCGTCAGTAAATGGCGTCAGGCGACCGTCTTAATGAGCGAGTCATTGTCATTCATTCAAACGATTCGTTCAAACGACTGATTTATTCAAGAATGAGACCGTTGTATATGAATGAGTCATTGAATCTTTGACTCAACCGATTTGTGAACTATTTTCGCTGTTGAAACAAAAACAATCACTATTGCGTCTAAAATGCAAGCGACTTAATTTGAACTGTTTATTGAACTGTTGTATGCAATCAATGTCACATTTTCAATGGTGATGGTGTTCAACAGGCGTGACCGTAGTCGAGCACTGACCCGTGTCTGCCCAGGGCGAGCTGGAGGTGGACTAGCCGGTTCTCCTCCTGGAAGAGGCGAGCGTGTGCCGTCACTGACGGTCTCTGAGCTCACTGACGGCTGCTGGAGTGACGCTCGTAGCTTCAGAGTGTGTTGATACTCCTGCAGTCGTCGCCGCGCTTCCTCCACGCTCTTCTTGTGAAGCCTGTGGGAAGAGCGCAGGCACAGCGTCACACATCTGCCGCATCACGAGCATCACTGCTGATGTTGAGCCGGTCTGACCTGTTCTGCTGCAGGAGTCTCCGCTGGTACTGATGGAGTCTCTGCGTGTGCGGCTCATCCGCATCAACCTGCACACACACATGTATACGGTTAGAAGATGGCTGTGTCTCATGTGACGTTGTTATTTGTACACACTGTGACTATACAAATCACAACATGTAAATAGGAAAATGTTGGCGTTATTTTGTCACTTATTGGGAGCAGTATGCTAGCTGACCACTAACAATCGTGGTGAAAAAAGGCCTCTGAGGACCTCAGTGTTATGCTTATACTGAAGATAGAACTTTTAATAGTTGGCTAGATGCTCTGGAGTCTTAATTTAATGCCCATATTATGCCATTTTAAAGATTCTTAACTTTTTTTGGACTCATCCTTCTGAGGTTAGAACTAGACAACGGCGGTGGTACGGCAAAACTTTTTTTTTTCTTTTATGTGAATGAATGCTGTTTTTCACGTTAATATTATGACACGCGTGAAACACAAAGCTTTGTATACAAAATAGGTTGCCAATTAAATGTTACAGTGCAACCATTGAAACATTTGGATATGTGCACAAAATGGGAAACATGAGCATTTAAGTCATTTGTTGACTTTGTATTCTGATTTTCCACAAATTTAACAATATTCCATTAGTTATTCCACTGGACATGGAATCTTTTCTCTTTCCCAAATCTTCACTCACATATAAGCCATTTTCGAAAGGGGATTATAAACCTTTCTTCCTTTCGTTCACTTTTAACGGCAATATTCGCATCCTATACTGCTAAATTTTTAAATCCTAATAATCTCACATCCCTCTCGAAGCGCAGTGTGTATATGTATATGAGGACTCATTTATATTTGTGGGAAAATATAATAATAATATAATATTTAACTTTACCATGATTTACTGATGTATATTTCAGTGTTTAACAGCCTGTAGTTTGCAGGGCAGATGTCGTTGGCAGGCAGCCAATGAAGGCCATAGGCTGGCATTATGCAAATGTATTACATTGTTTCGTAGGCAAGTAACAGGAAGTAAGTGACTTACTGATGACTCATTTGAGCAGTTCAGAATACATTTTTTCTTTTACTACTACTACTACTATAACTATTTGTCGTGCACTTTGATCTTTGAAACTTTGCATACCTTTTACATTCACAAACAGCTCTATTACACACTACAAGAAAGGGAATATTTGAAAAACCATAACAGAATGACAACTGAGCTCAGTTCAAGTGTAGAGACCCTCATGAAGCGTGTGTGTTCACAAGCATTCAGGTAATGGTAATTTCACATCACAGCTCAGCCGCTTGAACGACGCCTGAAGGATTTCCAGAATACATTCATCCCAGAATGACCTTAAGTTATATTTTTCTACATTAGCCCATCATGTATCCAACCATCCAAGAGCACATGCAGCGTTAAGAGCTGGAAAGACCACCATACTTGGCATCTCCGCAGAGACTGGATGTTTACATAAACAACTTTTGTTTCAATTGGACTGAATTCATTCCGACCGATGAATCTGAATGTATTGTAGTTTACATGAACGCAGTGATCGTGATGTGATGCATGATCGGGTTGATGTGCACGGTTATAAGTCAAAAGATTCAAATCGGAATAGATTTTTTGACATGCGCACACTGCACAAATATACAAAGTTTCCCGCTGTTGTCGCTTAAAACATTCTCCTACATTGGTTCTTCATTTGTTTTAAACAGCAGACTTAATATTTATCCAATTCTGGTGATAATTTGGAGACTATGAACATATGAACCGTTGTGTCGTGCTGTTTGTATTTAACACGCAGTAAACATGACCAAAACCAGTCGTCTGTGGATGAGAGTCTGAAAGAACAAGGACTGGTGGGACGCTGTCCTGCTCCACTTCACAGATGTTGAGTGAAAGGGGAATTATAGAATGACAGGACACTCATTTATATGACTCTTTATTCATCAGGAGAACAGCTCGTTCAGTGCCTCATACGTCGTCCTTTCAGTTCCGGTTCTCAATCAATCGTTTACATGTTCTCTCGATAAACGAGATTATTAAATGATTTGTAATAGAGCAGACACTTTGAGTTTGTAATGTAATGTTATAGCCCTACTTGTTTTTAATGTTTTTATGAAATATCTGTAGCGACTGCATGATCATATCATCGCATGTTTTACCGCCATGCGAGCCACAAATTAAAGCTTGGCGAGCCGCGCAATGAGTAACACTGCTCTATAGTGTACGGGAGCCGCATCATGTGCACCAAATGCCCCGTGTAAAGCACACACAGACTGTGATGAGTGAACTCACGTGGGCTGCTCTCCTCTGGCTCTCGGCGGACACTGGCTCCGGCTGGTCTCGCTCCTCGGGCGGCAGCAGCGTTCCTGCCACCACAGCTTCATCGCTCACGTCAGGCCCTGAGCAGCGACACCACAGGACTAATCAGCAGCAGACACAAGCCAGTGTGACACTGAACACTATTAATCAGGGGTGTAGCGATACTCGCATACGTATTGAACCGTTTGGTATGAGGCTTTCGGTTCGGTACGCATTACAAACCGAACGATTCGTTAGGCCATTTTACCTGCCGGTGTGATCACAACGTTGCCCAACATCAAATGGCAAATGTAATGAAGGTGGAACGAAACTGCGCTACTCATTATTTTGTGCTTCACGGACCGTTTATCAGTTTGGACCATCAATGTCAGAGCAGCGCGAGCGATCAAGCAACACTATTACGAGATCTAGTGAAGAAAGCATTTGAATTCGCCACAGAAGTAATAACATCACTGCGAGATCTAGTGAGAAGCATTCAAATTTCTCCATTATTAACCGTAGATCTCGATTAGATCAAACAGTGCTGACGTGGAAACCAGGAGAAACATTGAGCCATGAATGAACTAGTTATAGGCTTGAAGTCCACAGATCAGCAACATTCACCATGGATTTAATGTAGTAACACTTACTGTAACCATTGAAGTGTGGCAGGAATAGTAAAATGGATTGGAGAAATCCATGTGTCCTTTACTTGGGTTACGCATTCCACTGAAATGAGTCCGCTAACAAGCAGGACAATATAATACGCACCGTTTCTGGTTTTTAGTCTATTATCCTGTTAGTCGATGAGAAGAGAATTAGTCGACCAAATTTTAATTAGTCGATCGGTTGCAGAAAGAAAGAAAAAAGTGATTGTGGCATCCATGTGGTGATCACTTCAGGTGGGAAAACCACATGTTTGTCTATCATTCATCGCTCTTGTCATTTTAAACATGTCAAAAGTAACCTAACGTTAGCCACTTTACTCAAACGTTAGCCTTGACAGATGTGTGCTATTATTAGGTGCATGTACTGTACAAGTATTCATGTGGAGTGTGGAAGCTAAATTAGGCAACTACACATTTAAGGCTATGCTGTTGAGTAGGATATTGATTTAACAAATGTTGTTGCCAAGAAAGTTTCATTCAGAATGCTTTAAACCAGTAAGCACTTAAATATTGGTATCATTCCTCTAATAACCAGAATTATTGTATAACATGAAAGTCCATCCATCCGTTATATTGTATAACGTGAACGTGCATCCTTAAAAACATTGTGCAAGAGATGAACAATGCTTTACCGTCGTCAGTGTGCGCTGGGCTAGGCGTCTGCTCTTCTAAACTGCCCTCTGGTGCTTTTTCCTGGCTGCTCAAAGATCCCGTTTCAACATCACGCTTCCACATCAGCGTCTCCTTCGGCCTCGTGTGACGTCAGTGTTGTAGCAGCGGCCCGCTGGCGGTCTCTTTGGCTCCTGATGCGGTCCAGCAGTCTCCTCAGAGCCCGTCTACCAGGATCTGCCAAACAACAAGAGAGAATATCATCATCATCATCATTGCCGTCCCGTCACTGTAGATCTGACACGCTGCTCTCTGATTGGCTGCCCACCGGGTGTTTCAGTCACCGGGGTATCAGGCTCCTCCTCTTCAGGTGCACATTCAGGGTCAAGGGTCACATCCAGCTCCTCGTCATGACTACTAGCAGCAGACAGAGGAGGAAGAGGTTCGGGTATCAGCTGCAGCACCACGTCACCTTTGACCTCTGGACAAGATCAAATGATGGAAAGCAGTCAATATGCAGAAGAGATCTTAATATGCATTAGTGTAGTGAGAAGTGGATAGTTTCTGAATGGCAGTTTGCTGTTTTGTCTGTTGAAGTGTTTTCTCAGGTTGCTGATGCACGAGCAGAATTGTAACCTAATCTTCCTAGCATTAAGGAAATTCAATTTTATTTAAGAATATTTGTTTCAAAAGTTAATGCACTTTAAAAAGTGAATGTCATTTCAATAAAAGATGCGATGCTTGATTTGGTTTGTATTTGCTTATTGCGCTCGCTTGCCGGCAGAGGAGACAATACAGTAAATTTTCCTTCTAACATTAAGTATTGCCTTTAGAACTCAAATATAATTTGAATTTTGCTAATATTAAAGAAAGAAATTCTAATTGATCTTTTCGGCCATTTTGACAGCCCTAGTAGCATCATCACAGGGGCAGTCATGGCCTAATGGTTGCAGAGTTGGACTGGTGATCCAAAGGTTGCTGGTTCGATTCCAGTACCGGCAGGAAATGACTGAGGTTCCCTTGAGCAATGCACCTAACCCCCAATCGCTCCCCGGGTGCCACACAGGCTGCCCCGCTGCTCCGGGTGTGTGTATCCACGTTTGCAGTGTGTGCGCGTGTTCACTATTCACTACCTGCTCTAATGTGTGCGCACTAACTGGATGGGTTAAATGCAGAGGTCAAATTCCAAGTATGGGTTACCATACTTGGATAGATACTTATACTTGGCCATCACGTGTTATTTTCACTTCCAGAGCAACAACACACCCTGTGAGTGATGATTGTTCATGTCTGGAGCACAAACACCACTGACTCAGTACATATCAGTACAATCCTTTAACTAGAGCTCATCTGCCACTGAAACATCTGTAATTTGCCAGTGAAGTGCCAGCACATACTGCGCTCCTGCGTGTACACGTCCTGAAAGGCGATCTCCAGCTCCCGCTGCTGCTCGTCCCGGAGCTCCTCCTGTCTGTAGAGAGGCTGGAAGATCTGCGGTGGCACACTGTGGACCGCCTGTCTGCGGCGCAGCAGATCAGTCCCAACCGAAATCCATCAGTTGCATGGGTTATTTTATGTGTAGGCTTAAATATAGACCTCATGCGCCAGAGAAACGAGGGCGCCGCCATCTTTAGAATATTGTCTTTGAACTTCCGTTTTTGCGGTCGCTCTGTATATCTCTATGGCATCGCTGTCCAGGATTATATTCGCTTTTTAAGTGGATTTACTTAATGTAAAGTTAACGAAAGTTATCATGAGGACTGTAATGTTTAAAGCAGATGTCTTAACAAATGTCAGTCGACCGGGAACATTTTAAAACGAGCCGTTCATTTATAAATACGCAAGATCGTTGTGATGACCGGAAGTCAAAAGACAACGAGCGCAGCGCTGAAAGGGGGCGGGGCTACATAAGGTCACATTAGATTAACACAAAGTAGGACAGAGACATCATGAGCTGGCTTGAATGTAACAGTCAGTAAATAAGTAAATTAATAAAATCACACATAATATCTGTAAATAAATTAATTTTATTTGAGACATGACTGGAGTAGCTGTGCAAGTGTGTTTGTCTGGCGCTTCTAGTGTCGACGGCTCCTCTGACTCTCAAACTCGGTCCTGGAGGGCCACTGTCCTGCACAGTTTAGCTCCAACCCTGATCAAACACACCTAGCTGTGAGTTTCTAGTGATCCTGAAGACATTGATTAGCTTGCTCAGGTGTGTTTGATCAGGGTGGGAGCTAAACTCTGCAGGACAGTTGCCCTCCAGGACCGAGTTTGAGGAACCCTGCGATAGATAGATTATTTACTTCAGTTGAAGGAAATTCTATACGACCCCGTCAAATCACAGAGATGCCGATTCACACGGGACTAATATTATCACAGGACCTCGGTGTACACCGAAATATGGTTGGTCATTTGCGGGGGAATTTTTACTTTACAAATTACAGACATGACCGATTCGCACGGGATTAAGATCACAGACAACCTCTGAAATTATTACAAATGACTAGAGGTCACCAGGTAATAGTTATCATGTGCGAATAGGGCTTATGAACTAACATAGAGCAATATCCTTTGTTAATGTTAGTTGTTAAAATATTTGCGCTCATGTTAGTTCACAGTGCATCAACTGATGTTAACATACAATTTTGGATCTTAAAAATGTCTTATAAAATGTTGAGCTTAACATTAACTAAGATTAATAAATGCTGTAGAAGTATTGTTAATAAATCTTTGGTTCATGTTAACTAATGCTACCAAAATGAAACCTTATTATAAAGTGTTACCATTTTTTAATAAAGAAAATTGGCCATAGGAGTGTCAAAATGTTTGATTTATGTTGAAGTGTTTGAGACATGGCTTCTAATGGTGAGCCTTTTGTTTATGTAATCAGGCTCTCAAAGTATAGCAAAATTTGAATTTAGATTTATCTGCCAATATATCGGTCAACGGCTTTCAAATGGAAAGAATTATCGGACAAAATTGTCGTATCGGTGCATCCCTACCCTACCTTTGAATCTATTTGGCTAGAAAACTGTAGCAGTTTGATTGAAAAGATAATCTCTCTATTAGAGAGGGAAAAGTTTCATTTCAGAGCAAATACATACCCACATTATATTCTAATCAAAGATTATATATTTTTGCTTCCATGCATGTACCTGCTGCTCGGTGTGTGTCTCTCTGTCCACAGCGGTGTGAGGCATGTGACTGTGTGTGCCGAGAAGACTCTGCTGCTGCGGACCTGAGCGGCCGTGGCGTGGCCTTCCCGATGCTCTGGGACAGGAAACACATCACAGTAATGACATCATGTGTGCTAACAGCTCTCTAACACCCGAGAGTGACTGGCTCTGTACCTCTACTGGGTTTGGCGGAGGCGGCGGCAGACTGGCCACTCTCACAGCTCGCTGCTTCTCCTCCACCAGAGCTTTCCTCCGAGCCTCAATGAGCCTGTCGTCACAATCACATCACATGATCGGGACATAAAGCTTATGCAAGGAAACAACAGTTTTCCATTTGAAGCCACGAGTGGCACTGATCACGTTTTTAGGGTGTTTCTTTGTGCACGGACCTGCAGCGCTGCTGCTCCTCCTCCTGTCTGCGGGCGCTGAGCTCTCGGAGCGCTTCCCGATGTCTCTCGTCCGCTCGCTCCTGCCTCTCCACACTCTTCTCAGCCAACGCCTCCAGATCAGGCTCCTGCACACAACACATTAAAGGGATCCTTCACCCGCAACTGAAGACTCACGTTCATGCTGCAGATTTATGGGGGAAATAACAAACGGAGTGGATGGATATTTACCACCATAGGGTGGTTGTTCACACACTGAGGACACATAATTATTAGGGCTGAGTCAATACACCCATCTCCCGATTCGATACTATCACGATACTTTGGTGCCTAAGTAATGCGATTCAATATTGGCATCATACAGCACTACATTCTCTTGAATAAATGATTCAATAAATAAAATTAACAGTCACTTGTCCCCACCTAGTGGTGAAACAATGTAATCGATAAAATGCATAATTTTAAGCTCCAAGTTTCTATCAAAAGCAGACATTTGGTCTGATGAAAAGAGGTAGTCTCGGTCCAGATCAAACTGAGCAAAGGTTTGGTTCATTTCTAGTGTGAAAGCATTTTCTGTTTGGTTCGGACTTTCAGACCATTTACAGGAAGTTCCGGTCGTTCCCACGTAGCCTAAACAACTGAAGAATATTTATGTAGCCTCGAGTATAGTTGTGCTGCAGGGGTAATGCCGTAATAATAAAAGTGACAACGATATGCGTCTGTTCATTCATTCTTGTCAAAGCTACCCGCCGAATTCACAAAATGCTGACATCAGACACACGTCCGTTTACAAACCAATCAATGTCGAGATGCAGCTCACATAGATGATGACGACAGGACGCAAATACGTCATGTAAAGTTCTTTAGTGCGCTCGCATAATTGCAATATGAAACCAAACCAAAACTAACAGAATGTATACAATGTATCAAAACATGAACTTTGGTTCGGACCTTGGTGCGGTGCGGACTCTCAGGTGTGAAAACACCCTTACTCTATTTTTGATCGCTACTGTAGACATCAGTGTTTATATTTGAACTTTAAACTTTTATCTCAGTACTTCCATGATCATTTAAACTATTGTATCACAGAAATAATGATACTATGAGGTTGAAAAGAGTAATTAGTGAAGCTGTTTCATGACGACTCTCTCTGGGTCAGCGCCAAACGCAGATTTGAATGTTGCGATATGATTTTGTCAAAGGTTTAATAGACAGACGAAATGGAAGAAGATCGCGTAGGTGTTTGAATCAAGATCACAGTCTTTTAAAGATGAATCGTGCAGCTCTACTGTCTTATCTCTCTCTCTGCATACGAGTAGCGAAGGCTTTTCAGTGCGTTCAGTCTCACGTCTCTTCCACACGAACACTTGGGATATTACTAAACACTCATAGATAACGACACATTTCATCCTCTGTTGGAACAAAAGTGGCTAACTTCTGTCAACCTCGTCTATAAGCAAGGACAAACATAAAGCAATTTAATTTGAATTAATGTCGATTCTGTAATGAAAAGATCGATTTTAAAATCGTTGAAAAAATAAAAATCGCGATAACTAGGTGAATCAATTTTTTTCTCCCAGCCCTGATGTATATACTTATTTATATATATATATATATCTCGGATCACGATTCCCTCGGGGTAAGGCTGCGCTTGCCGTTACTGCAGTGATGGACAGCTGCTTCCTCGGTCGACTGGTGTTTGGATCTCATGTGATTTCTCATTGTGGTGGTGATATTATAACTCACTTTCATTAATAATTGATTAAAAGTAATTCCATTTTGTAATATAATTTTCATCCAAGTAATTCCAAACTTTGCGAGGCAGACGACAACATTATGGGATCAAATACAATAAACACGCTCCACAGCGCCACCCAGTGCATTTAATTATAAATGTGAAAATTTAAATTTAAAAAAAATTGAATAGTATTTAATTTTTCGAATAATTAGATCGAATATTAGAAAATTTGAATATTCGTGCACATCCCTAGTTTACATTATGCAACGATAGAGCCGGGTGATAAAACGATAACTATCGTGATCAATTTTCCTCGTTAAAACGATAACAAGAGTTTGATAAAACGTTCAATATAATGTTTATGCGCCAAAAGCGGAATGAAACAGCGCTACTCATTTGACCCGCGCTACACGAACCATTGATCCACTCGGCAGCGTGAGCAAACGCGTTCACTCGCTGATCGATGTCGCGCGAGCACAAAACAGCACTGCGAGATCCGAACGTCTCAGTGATTTAAACTAGTTTATAGGCGGATGAAACAGCGCCGACAAACAGGAGAAACACAGCGCAATGATACAGTCTGGAGGCTTTGCAATCTACAAATCACCATCATTTACCACGGATTTACTGTAGTAACACCAAATACGCCATGGTATTGTTGGCAGAAATGTCGGATATTCATTTAGAATTTTATTATATTATTAATGTAGACATGTATTAAAGGAGTAACAGAATATAAGTTAAAGTATTTGTTGTGGTTAAGTTATAGAGTTTGTGCATTTATACTAAGTAAGTGTATTTAGGCTACCGTTTTTCATACCAATACCATAGAAACCATAGACATTACATGCATTGAGGTGCTATGTGTGGTTTACACTGTGGTTATCATGATCTAAATCGATGCTACTATGGAAGACCAATGGTTCATTTTGATAAAACGCAAATCAGAATATGTACATTTTACCATCAAATATAAAAAAAATGAGGTTGTTACAATTTGAGTGTTTGTCATGTTCTGACAATATAGAGTCTGTGTGGTTTCTACAAACTTCTCTTAGGAGCAAAAATGTGCCTTGTATATATATATATAATTGAATTATATATGTTAAAAATATTTTTCTTAGTTTAGGAATAGTTTCTTCCTATGAGCATTGGAGGAAGATTGCATAACTGGATAATTTGAGCTGACAATTATGGTGGATACAGTAAAATACGGTATATCCAAAATATAAGTAATAGAAGACAATTGAGGGAATTATAATAAATTATATTTTTAAGCAATTGATGAAATTATGATAAATTATGTTTTTAAGCAAATACAAGCTGATAGGATGAACACATACTGAGAATTGAGGAATATAGAGGAGAGGTCATATGTCATACCAGGCCTGCAGGAAACAGTACACGAAGAAGTGGGCTAAGGCTTGTTTTTGCATATCAGTATCATAAAAAGCAGCATTATGCCAAAGTGAATTCAAGCGTGTCCTGTACTACTATAATCTTTTTCATTGTAGATCCATACCATACTCATAATCCGTAGCTGACATAATTATTATATATTTGTTTTAAAGACAACAAATATATAATAATAATAATAATAATAATAGACAATAATTATGTCAGCTATGGATTATGAGTTTTTAAAGGGGGGGTTTGAGTACCCGAACGATCCTAGGAGCTATGTTGTCCGGGGCTATATTGCCCCTGGTAGGGTCTCCCAAGCCAAACAGGTCCTAGGTGACGGGTCAGACTAAGAGTGGTTCATAAACCCTTAATGTTACAAGCAAAAACAAGGACTGTGACGTCGCTCAGCATGGCGCAGCCAGGGCCCCACCCTGGAACCCATGGGGCCCAGCCGGGCTCAGTTCGAGGAAGTGACGTGGGGCCGCTCTCCTGTGGGCTTACCACCTGCAGAAGGGACTGTGAGGGGCATAGTGGATCGGGCAGCAGTCGAAGGTGGGGGCCCCGACAACCCGATCCCTGGACACGGAAACTAAAGCTTTAGGGATGTGGAACATCACCTCACTGGCGGGGAAGGAGCCTGAGAGTGTGCGTGAGGTTGAGAGGTACCGACTAGAGATAGTTGGGCTCACCTCCACGCACAGCTTGGGCTCTGGAACCACACTCCTTGAGAAAGGATGGACTCTCTACCACTCTGGAGTTGCCCCTGGTGAGAGGCGGTGGGCTGGTGTGGGTTTGCTTCCCAGCTCAGCCGCCATATGTTGGAGTTCACCCCGGTGAACGAGAGGGTCGCTTCCCTGCGCCTTAGGGTCGGGGATAGGTCTCTCACTGTCGTGTGCGCCTATGGGCCAAACGGCAGTGTAGAGTACCCGGCCTTGGGGTCTCTGGGAGGAGTGCTGGAAAGTGCTCTGACTGGTGACTCCGTCGCTCTACTGGGGGACTTCAATGCACACATGGCCAGTGACAGTGACACCTGAGGGGCGTTATTGGGAGGAACAGCCCCCCTGATCTGAACCCGAGCAGTGTTCTGTTATTGGACTTCTGCGCTAGTTACAGTTGTCCATAATGAACACAATGTTCAAGCATAAGGGTGTCCATCAGTGCACGTAGAGTGACTCTACAGTGCTTATCCGATCGTGGTTGTATCTCGCTATTAGTGTTACTCGATCTTAGTGCTGCATTTGACACTATCGACCACAACATTCTTTTAAATAGATTTGAAAATTATGTTGGCATTAGTGGAATTGCATTAACATGGTTTAAATCATACTTATCTGACCGTTATCAGTTTGTAGCAGTAAATGAAGAGATGTCTCATCGATCACAAGTTCAGTATGGCGTACCACAAGGCTCAGTACTAGGACCGCTGCTGTTCACTCTGTACATGCTACCATTAGGAGATATCATTAGGAAACATGGAATTAGCTTCCACTGTTATGCCGACGATACTCAGCTGTATATTTCTTCAAAACCTAACGAAACTTAACAATTCACAAAATTAACGGAATGCATAGCAGATATAAAAAATTGGATGACTCGTAATTTCCTACTTCTAAATTCTGAAAAAACAGAGTGTCTAATTATTGGACAAAAAACTTCCGCACGTAATAACCTAGAATACTGTCTAACACTCGATGGCTGCTCTGTTAAGTCTTCGTCGTCGGTTAGGAACCTGGGTGTGCTATTTGATACCAATCTTTCATTTGAAAGTCACGTGTCTAGTATCTGTAAAACTGCATTTTTCCATCTTAAAAATAGATCTAAATTACGCAATATGCTCTCATTGACAAATGCGGAACAATTAGTTAATGCGTTCATGACCTCAAGGCTAGATTATTGTAATGCTCTACTGGGTGGGTACCCTGCACGCTTAACAAACAAACTACAGCTAGTTCAAAACGCAGCAGCTCGAGTTCTTACCAGAACCAGGAAGTATGACCATATTAGCCCAGTTCTGTCAAAACTGCATTGGCTCCCTATTAAACATCGCATAAATTTCAAAATATTGCTGATTACTTACAAAGCACTAAATGGTTTAGCTCCGCAGTACTTGAGCGAGCTCTTAACGCATTATAGTCCTTCACGTCTATCGCGATCTCAAAATTCCGTCCAGTTGATAATACCTAGAATATCAAAATCGACTGCTGGCGGTAGATCCTTCGCCTATTTAGCACCAAAACTCTGGAACAGTCTTCCTACCATTGTCAGGCAAGCAGACACACTCTGTCAGTTCAAAGCCAGATTAAAAGACACATCTCTTTGACCTAGCATTCACATAATACATTAAAACGGATGTCTCGTGTTGAGAGCCAGACAAGTTGACCAGGTTCAAACGTGGGCGTGTCATTTCGTCGTGCATCCGCAAATCTTTTGTGTCTGCGTATGGCCTGCTGGAGATGATGGTGGGCATCATTCCACACTCTTTCACTTTCTCGAAACCAGTAATTAACCGAAGGGACCTCGGAAGGCTCACCGGACCACGGAAACAGTGGTGGCTGGAAACCAAGGAAGCATTGGAAGGGAGTTAATCCTGTGGTGGTCTGATGCAAGGAGTTTTGGGCATATTCTGCCCAGGTGAGGAATTGATGCCATGTGTCTTGACGATTTTGACAGAACGTGCGGAGAAAACGATTTATCTCTTGAACCTTTCTTTCAGTCTGTCCATTGGCCTGAGGATGGTACCCCGATGTCAAGCTTATCGTTACTCCGAGAAGAGAAAAGAAAGCTTTCCATACCCGTGAGATAAATTGGGGTCCTCGGTCCGACACAATGTCCTCAGGAATGCCAAAGTGACGAAAAACCTGGTTGAAGAGGCTCTCGGCTGTCTCAAGAGCTGTAGGAAGACCCGGTAAGGGGATCAGTTTACAGGCTTTGGAGAATCTGTCCACTATAATAAGAATGCAGGTGTTGCCTCCTGATGGTGGTAAGTCAGTAATAAAATCGATGCCAAGATGTGACCATGGCCATTGGGGAATGGGTAGAGGTAATAGTTTTCCTGAAGGTAAGTGAGGGGAGTCTTCGATACAGCGCAAACTTGACATCCCTGGACGAAACGCTGTACCTCCTCTCTCATGCCCGGCCACCAATTCGTTGTTGTAGAAGAGTGTAAGTTTGTGTTGCTCCGGGATGACCTGTACCAATTGACGAATGAGCAGATTCGATGAGAGGTAGGCGATATTCGTTTGGAACGTACGTGAGAGTGTCAGGGCATTCCGGTGGTATAGGTTCTTGTCTTGTAGCTTCTTGGATCTGATCATCAATGTCCCATATAATAGGGTTAACAAAAACTGTAGCGGGCAGGACTGGTTCAGGTTCGTCAACGGTGTCTGGAAAGGCATGGAGTCTGGACAAGGCATCTGCACGAATGTTCTTGGTTCCTGGCCGATAGGAAGTGTGGAAATGGAACCGAGTGAAGAATAAGGCCCAACGGGCTTGACGTGGGTTTAGTCTTTTGGCTTCTTTGAGATATTGTAGATTCTTATGATCAGTAAGTACCATGAATGGATGTTGTGCCCCTTCGAGCCAATTTCACTACTCCTCCAGAGCCAGCTTAATGGCGAGGAGTTCCCGATTACCCACATCATAGTTCTGTTCAGCAGGTGACAACTTCTTTGAAAAGAAGGCACAGGGAAGAGGTGTATGGACATTCTCCTGGTGCTGAGATAGTATGGCACCTACTCCAGTCGTGGAGGCATCGACTTCAACAATAAAGGTGAGATCTGGGTTTGGGTGACGTAGAAGAAGGGCGGTGATCGAGGAGAACGCGGGATCTCAAGACGAGGAGGCAGGTAAGTATCACAATGGAAACAGACTGGAACTGTTCAAGAACATAAGTCTGGAATGCACAGAGAGCAGGTTAGTGGGTCTTTCCTAGTTCAAGGTTCGACAGGGACTGGAGGTGAGGTGTGTTCCTTTGTAGTGTTCAGTGATTGCTGGGATTGATGACAGGTGCAGGTGATTAGTATTCGGGTGATTGTGATCTTTGTGTTGTGGATGTGAATGAGCCTGATTGATTCCTGACACTTACACAGCAGATGGGGACAGCCGCCATCACCCTATTTACTTTTGCCCAGGCTGTGCAGACCGGGGACTGGACGACAAACCATTCAGACGTCAGAGGACCATGAACTGGAAATCAATGGAAATCAATTTCAGGTGGCAAATATTGCCCCTTAATAAATTTTTTAATTTCTGTCAAGTTTAAGTTCAGTTTATACTTTATAAAGGCAGATTGTTCCACAACCGTGGCGCAACCACAGAAAACGCTCAATCCCCCATACGTTTGAGTCTGAAATGTGGGACTAATAGAAGGTTCTGGTCACTGGATCTCAAACTTCTAGAAGGGGTATATGGTTGCTTTTTGCAATTTCTTTCACTGCTGTGAACTGACCACTACAATGAATATGAAAAATATGAATATCTTCGTGAGTCTGCTGTCAACAACAGGCCTAAACCAGCCATGGTACCAGTACAAAAACACAATCAGTTAAATATCATCAAATAATTATCAACAAAACTTTGGAAATATTGAGATATATTTTTGTCAACATTGTGCACTCCTAATGTACGGTATTAATTTTGATTTCTTCAGGTCTTAAAAAGCCTTCAATTTGACTTTAAAAAGTTTGCAGATACCCAGGGAGCGACGACAGTGAAGATTGAGAGAGGAATAGGCCTGTACTTATAATTACTTTTAATTATTTATTTGTATATTTATACTTTATATTTTATATTTTTATATATATACTGTATATACATATATATAAAGAAATACAAAACAGACACAAATTTGTCATAAGCTGCTGTACCGTACATCCGCCTTGGCGTATTCGGGTGATTGTGATCTTTGTGTTGTGGATGTGAATGAGCCTGATTGATTCCTGAGTACGGCCAAGGCGGATGTACGGTACAGCAGAGTTCAAGGTTCGACAGGGACTGGAGGTGAGGTGTGTTCCTTTGTAGTGTTCAGTGATTGCTGGGATTGATGACAGGTGCAGGTGATTAGTATTCGGGTGATTGTGATCTTTGTGTTGTGGATGTGAATGAGCCTGATTGATTCCTGACACTTACACAGCAGATGGGGACAGCCGCCATCACCCTATTTACTTTTGCCCAGGCTGTGCAGACCGGGGACTGGACGACAAACCATTCAGACGTCAGAGGACCATGAACTGGAAATCAATGGAAATCAATTTCAGGTGGCAAATATTGCCCCTTAATAAATTTTTTAATTTCTGTCAAGTTTAAGTTCAGTTTATACTTTATAAAGGCAGATTGTTCCACAACCGTGGCGCAACCACAGAAAACGCTCAATCCCCCATACGTTTGAGTCTGAAATGTGGGACTAATAGAAGGTTCTGGTCATGGATCTCAAACTTCTAGAAGGGGTATATGGTTGCTTTTTGCAATTTCTTTCACTGCTGTGAACTGACCACTACATGAATATGAAAAATATGAATATCTTCGTGAGTCTGCTGTCAACAACAGATCTAAACCAGCCATGGTACCAGTACAAAAACACAATCAGTTAAATATCATCAAATAATTATCAACAAAACTTTGGAAATATTGAGATATATTTTTGTCAACATTGTGCACTCCTAATGTACGGTATTAATTTTGATTTCTTCAGGTCTTAAAAAGCCTTCAATTTGACTTTAAAAAGTTTGCAGATACCCAGGGAGCGACGACAGTGAAGATTGAGAGAGGAATAGGCCTGTACTTATAATTACTTTTAATTATTTATTTGTATATTTATACTTTATATTTTATATTTTTATTACATCTATTATGTTATGTGTGCTGTTTTTGTTTTGTTTTTATGGCTGCTGACCTCTGTGAGTTACCAAACAAATTTCGTTGTATAACTACAATGACAATAAAGTTTCTCTCTTTCTCTCTTTATGTTGTGTTTTGTTTTATTATATGTGACAGCAGTCGTCCGTGAGAGTCTGCTGTCTTTTA
>FLSR01004868.1:1045983-1080917 GCA_900092035.1 Leuciscus waleckii
CACTCACTCTCTCTCACACACACACACACACACACACACTCAGATGAGCAATATCATGACCAAGATGGCGTCTGAGTGTTTGGCCTGCCGTCTGTTGCTCTCTTGTTTTCTTCTCTGGTTGTCTGCTGTGTCTCTAACCTGCTGTACGCTTCTAGTCTACGCACGCGAAACGCTCCTGGACATCTACATCTCTGCTGTGGACTCATTCACAAACTCTCACACCTTGGACGTGCACGGCCCCGTCTACAAATCTTACGATCCGCCGGTGACCGCTCAACATCCCGCGGAGAAAGTGAAGGAGGAAACGAAGAATCCGCGGAGGATACATCGCGAAACTGAAGGCTACATTTGTTAACTCTCCTCGTCCGAGTGGACGCAGGGGTGGGATAATAACTACAGTATTTTAAATAACTCCTGGTTTGTATTTTAAATAACTCCTCACACTCCTGGTTTGTCCCTGTAATGGACTTCTCCAGCTTTGAAGCTCAGCTTCTCCACCTAGACTGGAATGGACCTGTCTGTCTAGGCCCTCCACATTCTACTACGGATTTTATACAGCAATTTACTGACCTTATCGGCAATATTGCAACAAACTATGATCGCTTCCTACTGGTGGGTGATTTTAATATTCATGTTTGCTGTCTGTCAAATTCCTTGTCGCATGAGTTCCTTAGTCTAATAGATGCTTTTGATCTATCGCAGTGGATCAAAGACTCTACACATATTCAGGGCCTCACGTTGGATCTTGTACTATCTTACGGGCTCGATGTCACTGATATTGTGTTCTCAGATGTTCTGCTCTCCGATCATAAGCCTATTTTATTCTCACTGTCTCTTCCAGAGCTCTCTCAACTCACTATTGCACCTGTTATATTCTACCACCTTCGATCTGTGCTTTGCGGAGCTTTGCACTTGGATCAACCATTATTCGACCTGGATGCGGATCAACATCTTAGCCTTTAAAATCCTGCCTGTCTTAAGGTAGCAAATGTGACTGCTCCCCTTAAGCCTCACAAGTGCAAACCAAAATCTGAACTGTGGAAAAACTCTGACACTCGTCAGCAAAGACAAATTTGGAGAATGGCAGAACGCAAATGGAAAAGTGTCACGGTTTTGGTCTGGTTTTGTTCTTGTCTTGTTCCATGTCGTCATGTGATTCCCTGTTTGTCATGTGATCCTGCCATGTCTTGTTATTGGTTAATTGTCTGATCATTGTTCACAGGTGTCCCTTGTTTTGTCATTAGTCTGTGTATTTAAGCCCTCATGTTTGCCATGTGTCTTTGTCAAGTATTGTTTCCTGTAGTCTGCTGTTGTGTAAAGTTCATGCTTTGGTTTTTTGTTTTCATGCCACACCATGTTTTTGTTTCATGTTTTGTTTTAGTTACAATAAACTGCACATGGGTTCTCATCTCTCAACTTGCCTCCAGTGGACCCTTATTACAAAAAGGGACAGGCTACTTGTCTCATTCCAAATGTTCAAAGACTCCTAATGATCCTAATGATATAATTCACCCAAGATTTTTAAAATGAATAATTGATTCGGTTGTGCCAGGTGTGGTATCTCTTATCAACAAGTGTCTCAAAACGCGCTCTTTTCCTGCCAATCTTAAAGTAGCTACAGTCACTCTTCTACTCAAGAAGCCTTCACTAGATCCTTTTTTTATTTTTTATTATTAATTCGGCCTATCTCTGTCTTACCTTTCACTTCTAAGCTATTGGAGAAAATTGTGCTGGATCAACTCCAAAACTTTTTGTCAAGTAATTATATCTATGAGGTTTTTCAATCTGGTTTTAGGACTGCTCACAGCACTGAGTCCGCCATCCTAAGAGTGTTAAACGATATTTATTCCCTCCACTGATTCCGAAGATACTGTGGTTCTTGTTTTCTTAGATCTTTCGGCAGCTTCTGATACCATTGACCACCCTAATCTTTTATCTAGACTTGAGTCTTGAGTGGGTCTTTCACCGTGTCCTAACTACACGCGACACGATAAAATTCCAGCGACAGCAGACGCCACAATGTCAATCAAAAATCACAGCCAATCAGAACAGCGTGTTGGCGGAGACTTGCGGCAAGTGCACAGCACTAGAGAGTAATCTTGACGGCACTCGTAAGAAAATGGATACGTAGCTACATAATCAAATTCACAAATATTACACATTTAAAAATACATAGGCTACTGAGTTACTAAAACAATCTTTGTCAAATAATACATTTGTTTGTTCACAGTTTTAACGTTCATGTTTCCATTTGTTTAATTTCAAGATCTGAGGTGAATTATATCCATTGTTGCTTTTACAGCTACAAAGCTGGAGCACTAAATGACATTCAAAGTCACATTACACGCTTTTAACATTAAATAAAGCACATAAACAGTACCTGAGATTATCATTGCCACACTTTGTGTTTGTTGTTCCACCGCGACGTCACAGAAAATAGAAACTGTTTCTAAATTAGAAACGTCGCGTGTCGCCGTCGAGCCTGGTTAGGACAACAACTCTGATTAACATGGAAAAGATACCTTTTATCGCATGTCGTGGCGTTGCGTCGCATGTAGTTAGGACACGGTGTTTGTCTGCTTGACAAGGTTTTTAGTAAAGATGGGTAATTTATCCAGTAAAGATGGGTAATTTATCCAGCTCCATGGCACTTCTGACCTGTGGTCTTCCACTGGTCTCCATTTTGTCTCCTTCTCTTTTTTTCTCTCTACATGCTACCTCTGACAGATGCATGACGCCTATCATTAAAAAGAGACTAAATCGACAGCGACACAGAATCCCACTCAATCCCCTTAAGGCGGGCATACCCCTGTGCGATTTTTGCTGTTTTTATGAGCTTGCAGATGATTTTTTTCACTCGGGAGAAATCGAGTGGAATTGGTGATGCTCGCATGGTCGCGGCTCGCAGCGTGTGAGAGGAATTACGAGCCGAGCCGAGCACGTTACGAGCACCTCCCGACCTCCCGATAATTTTTAAACATGTTTAAAAAATTCGGGGAGTCGGCCCGATTTTCACCAGCTGTCCCCTATTGCCAAATCATACACAACCGGCTCGGGATAAAATTCGTGCAGGACAGTCGTGCCATGTACCAGCTGCTTTGACGCGATTATCAGTTAAACTGACTCGCAACGTGTGCAATATCTCACGACCTCCCGAGTGTCCAAACTCGCACTGTGTATCCCGCCCCTACCAGCCGACTATTTCTTAAGCGAGGACAGTACAGAAGTCACGGTTCTTCTGACTCCTGAAGGTAAACGGGCCGGGTGGATGTAGACATTCATGCTCACTCAGCTCAGAGGAAGACATTCAGCCATGCAAAATGTAAAAGGCTCAAAATAAAAAAGTAATGCTTAACAATAAATATAAATAAAATGGAAATTGCTATATGGCTTAGCGATTATGAAAGTGCTGTGATTTAAATAATAAATATTTTGATGCGCCACGTGTTCCAGAATAGTTGAGGCGCGTGGTCTGTGCTCACACACACAGACACACACACCTAATAGGGGAACTCAACTTCATGCACTGTCTGAGAGGCGCTTTGGATGTTAAACTTCCCACACAGCGCATGAGCAACAAATTGATGCTATGGTCCAGGATTCAGGTTGTATGCCAAATTCTACAAGATCTCGTTTCAGTACATCATTAAAGCGAAGCTTTTGTATACCAGTATTCCCTCTTTCAGAACGCTATGGAGGATAGAGTGAGGGATGCGGGATGGTGGCATTCTGCTTTACACGGATCCCGACCGAAACGAAAACACTGGAATTTTCTCTGTAAATCATATGTGAATTTACATCCGACCTGGGTCCCTGAACTACCGGCTCCACCCTGGAGGCTTCCTGTCCTGCCAAGCCACGCCCTCGTCAGCCTCACAGGGAGTCAGGAACGAGTTGAACTTTAGCTATAGTGTGAGATCCTTTATTAATATGACTGGACGTGAGAGTCAAATTCCCTCAGTATGCCATGATCTAATTAACACTTAGATCATGGGGAATAATTACATACAATGTACATACAATTACATACAATTACATCAATTACAATTCAGTACAAATGAACTCAATTACAATTCAGTACAAATGAACTCAATTACAATTCAGTACAAATGAACTGTATTCAGTTGTGTTGTAGGCACTAAAACAGTACATTGTATGCCACCCCAGACTGGTTTCAGGCCTCTGCCCAGCCACCCCATGAAAAATCCTGGCTCACCACTGCTTTACTCTAAAATACTGTCTTAACAGGAATAGCATGTGTGTGACTTAGAGCAGGCCTGATAACCTTTGGAAAATATTTTATATTAATAATGTTATCTTAACGCTACGTAATTTGCAAGCTAGCTTGCTTGTTCACCAGACATTTAAGTTAGCAAAGTAATGTTAAATTATATGCTCAGTGACCATGTGTTGCAAAATGCTAAACCTGACTTTTATTTGCATTCATAATTATTATTATTAAAGCAGATTATGGCAGGATGTGCAAAAGTAAGCGTATTAATAATGCAAAATGGCCTCTCAACAACTGAAGTCATATCATTCACATATGCACACAAATGGCTGTCTCTTCGTAAATGTAAATATGTATTCATTAAGAGTTATTCTGAAAAATGACTCCATGTTTTCTTCACACCCAAATTATATGTTGAATTTATTGGGATTATATGAACCTTTTCTCAAAACTACTAACTTTTACATACAATGCTTACATTGTATTCAGCACAAACTCTGCTACAATAATGTGTAATCAGACTTTAGCCATTAAAATGTTATAAGTAATAGAAATAAGCACAAATGTCAGGTCATGTCAAAATGCCTCCAGGGCCCAGAAAACTTCTCAGACCCCAGAGGGTTAAAGAACAGCAACGTTACTACTCATTACTGAGAAATATCCTGTAGCTTTTCAGTTGTGTTAGAAAAGCCATGTTTGGGGATTTCCGGTGAGCAGTGTAATGGAGTAATGGACTTCCCCATTCAGTGTCCTTTAACTACTCCACCGACTTTTTCCTGACACACTACGAAAACTAACAAGACAACTTTTGAATAACAGTACCCATCTAAAATAGCAAGTAAAACAGCAAAAACATTCAAGAAAGAAGCAAACATGAAAGCCGAGGCGCCCGTTACACCAAACAAAGTGAACATGGTGGCACTAACAGAGCTGTTGGAAGAGCATAGAGCGGCCTTGGCAGCCGAGTTCAAGGCTGCAATTTCAGCATTAGAGTATAACTTGACGTGTGCAAGCCACAGTATCTGATCATGGACAGCGACTTACCACACTTGAGTACCATACATGCGGAGTCGCTAGATGAGCATGTTGAACGTCTAGAAACGTCTTTTATGGGGATTCGCCACCCCATATTCCCGTTATTGAGGAGTTGCTGGAGGTTGTAACCATGGCAGTGGCTAAATTAAACGTTGAATGGCCATTTAATAAGCCGGAAGCGACTAAGAAAAATAAAATGGATGAGCGCTTCCTGCAGACCCAGTCACAATCTTTGTGTCAGAGCCTTCCCTTTTTCACTGATCTACATACTGAGGTATCGAGATCGTGGAAAAATCCATGTTCATCTCAATTATTTTCCCCCCATGTATATATTTACTCATCTATTAGGGAATCTAATGAGAATGGTTATGAGGTGATGCCTCGGGTTGAGGAATATTTTTTGAAATATTTTCTTCCCGACATTGCGTCACCCCTGATAGCTCAGACACTTCCCTCCAAATCTCGTACATCGAATTTGTCAGGGAAAGCATATATGGTGGTGAGTCGAGCCGGTGCATGCCTACACACGATGGGGTTATTACAGGCATTCCAGGCTGACCTCCTCAAAGAGTTGGATGATAACTGGGAGGTCTAACTCGACGGTATTACTGAATTTCGTAGAGTGGCTGACTTATCTCTTAGTTTTATTAAAGAGATGGCCCGTGCCATTGGGCATTCTATGGCAGCAGTAGTCGTCTCAGAGAAACATTTATGGTTAAATCGCTTGGGGATCGGGGAAAAGGACAGGGCCTTCCTTCGCAATGCCCCCCTTCCGCCTTCTGGCGTCTTTGGCGATGCGGCAAGAACCGTTGTCGAGAGGCTTCAGGAGGCAGAGTGACAATCAGCTAACCCCAGTTGTCAGTCCCGGTCTCATGGGGTTGCTGCCAGGGGGCAGCTTCATGGGACAGCCGCCAGCTCCTCATATTTTGAGAAGGTTGCCTCTCGTGCCCCCTTGTATAAGGCTTGGGGCCAGAGGAACATCCTCGTACGAGCCCTCCATACCGAAGACAGGTCTGAGGACTGTCTCTCGGGTTAAGATGCCTTCAACTAAGAAGTATTGTCGTAACACGCGGACCCTTATGGGCGTTCCCCCAGGAGAGCGAGTACAAGAGTCTCACACCCTAAGGCAGCCCTTAGGAAATCGATGTCTGCTTCCTGCCGCCGATGGCGCCTCGGGACACATCGGCTTCCAGCGAACACAAATCGCAGTGTTGGCCCGAAGTCGTTGTGGCCCTGTCAAAGTCGTTGCGGCCCTGTCGAGTATGCCGCCTCTCAGGAGGTCTGTAGGGGGCATATTTCGGTTAGTTCCTGCCAGTTAGCTGCTTCAGGTCACCGAAGCCATTTGGAAATTTATAGCTGAGGCCAGTCTTGAGGGACTGGTCCCCATAATGGCATATCTAGATTCCCCGAGGGCTCCTCAAAATATAGCCTAGGGGGTCCTGCTTACAGTGGAGCTAATATACAAATATTATCTACTAGGGGTGGTTCACATGTCAGCCAGCCCCGAGCAGGGTTGGTTCTTGGAACAGGAAGTCTAGTCCCTCTTAACACAGGAAACCTCAAAGTGGGCTCTCCCTTGGTTATGGGAGCCCGGGTTCTACAGCCGGCACTTCATAATTCCTGTCGGGCGGGGGGGAGTTAGGCCTTGTTTTGGATCTCAAGGTACTGGATCAACCTCAGAGGGGGTTCAGATTCAAGATACTGACTGTCAGTCAGACCAGCTCCGAGGACTGGTCTGTCGTGATAGATCCACAAGCTCCTTAACTCCTCGCTCCCTTCTAAACACCATCACAGGAAGTTTCGGAGATCCGCTTTTGAAGGAAAAGCGCATCAGTTCCGGACTTTTTGTATCCCCGCACCTCCTCGGAATGCATAGTAACTGTCCTACCTCCATGGAGTCTTCAGGGCATCCTCATTCCCATCCATTGACTACTAGAGAAGACGGTTCAACACCGAGGTGTTGTTCTGAGTCTCGTGAGGTGCTCAAGAATATGGCTCGAGTCTAGGAAAAATACTGGTTCCTCTTCAGAGAAACTGATTCCTGGGGGCAGTGTAGGTTATAGTCACAATGCAGGCACAATTGTCTCCAGCTCGGACATTCACCTTCCTGACCATAGTCATAAATATAAAGCTAGGCCAGGCCACCACTATATGACCTTAACAAAGAGTGGGCTCGCTGGCAGCAGTGTTTAACATACTATTCTTTGGTCTGCTGTACGTGGGGACCCTGTAGTTGCGGCTCAGGACCAATGGGTTTTTCCGAGAGGGAACCCACTCCGCATGACCAGAGTTAAGCGCATATGCCCTCGTTTTCTGATCATGGGGAGGAATTTATGGTTTCTGCTCCTAGAACCTGTGTTGGAAACAGGGTCTGAGGAGATTTCAGAGAGTCCATCAGTTTCTATTTTTGACAGACAATACGTTGGTGGTCTCTCTGATCAAAGAGGGGGCAGTCATCCTGTCGAGGCAGGGGCTGCGGCCCGGGGATTTCAAACTCCACCCCAAGTTGGCTTTAGCCGGGATGGAGGTCGGTTTGTCGGAGGTGGTCCTGTTTCCCCTTCATGCGGACGGCCACCTTCCGCGCCACCTCTCCCGTGCTCTTCCACTCTGCTGGGTCTGGATATCATGATACAGACATGGTTGAGGCCACGTCTGAGTATGTTTTCCCCGATTATTCTGCCCCCGGGGGTTCTAGAGTGCAAAAGGGTTCGGCAGTACGGGATCAGCTTACTCCTAGTAGCCCCGTACTGACTGGCCCGAATATGGCTTCCAAACATCTGGGCTCTTCTGGCAGGCCTTCCGCAGTAAATCCAGATCAGGATGGTCCTCCCTCCTCAGTCCGTGGTCGTGATATTTCACCCTTGGCTGAAGCCCAAGAAGCTGCTGGATTGGCCCCTGAGGGGGACCAATTCACAAATTCTGATCTCTCAACCGAGGTTGTTGAGACCATTCTAAACTCTAGAGCCCCCTCCACAAGGAAACTTTATACATTTAAATGGAAAATTTTCATTTCATGGTGAGAGAACGTCAGTTGGCCTAGTTTACTGCCCAGTGGCTTCAGTGCTGGAGTTCCTCCAGAATCGTTTCTCTGACAGGCTCTCCCTGTCCACGCTTAGGGTCTATGTGGCGGCTATATCAGCCTTCCACACGCCTTTAACGGTGGGAACTCTAGGGACACACCCACTCATAATTTGTTTCCTTCTTGGAGCCAGGAGGATGAGGCCTGCCATCCAGCCTAGGGTCCCCACGTGGGACCTGGCAGTGGTCCTCGAAGGGTTATCCCTGGCACCCTTCGAACCCCTGGATAAGGTGTCTGAGAAATTTTTATCCCGTGCTTTTCTCTAAATGTAAATTTATTTATGTCTTGTTCTGCAGTCTAAATGATTTTTTTTATTCTTAAATCTTGTTGGATTTATGTGAAGCACAGTGGTCAACTTCTGTTGTGTTTACTTGTGCTATATAAATAAAGGAAAGAAAGAAAGAAAGAAATGGTTTGTTGTTAGGGAATATTGTGATATTATTACATGGAATATTACTGTCTACACAAAAAGATATATAAGATGACACAGTTTGTGTAAGTTCATTTCAATCAGTGCAGGAACTATAAAACATGTCCCAGTCTGTGCATTGAAAGCATGCTTGTAAGCTGGCAGTGCTATTTTCAGTCCAGCATTTCAGCATCTTAACAATCTTCTCCTGTCGCTTGCAGGTGGATCTATAAGTAGGTATCAGGAGGACACTATTATGGTACGATGCACCAAAGGCAGGCTTGGGCATGGATTTAAAAGCACCGGGCATTGAGCCGAAACACAAGTCAATGGTAGTGTTATTCATAGTTGTTACACAGGTGATATACTGCTCATATGTTTTCAGTGTCCTATGTATCTGACAATGGTTAAAATCTCCCATAACAAATTTTGGAGCATCAGGTGAGAGAGCATCGAGTCTGTTGGTCACTTCCACGAGCGATTAAATGAGCAGCTGAGGAAGCGCTTGGACGCGGAGTATATACACCAGGGTGAAGAAAAGCTGGGGAAACTCCCTTGGAAGATAAAAAGGGCGAAGAGAGATAGATAACAGCTCGTGGTCAGGAGTACAAATTTCCTCCCGAACAATGGCGGTGTTAAACTACCTCTCATTGATGTAGAAGCAAACTCCTCCCCCGGTGGATTTGTTTGTTATTACAGGTGACCTGTCCATGCGCACAGGGCACCCGAAGCCGCTAATACGTAGATCCTCATTCCTGTCGCCTCTCCCAGCCATGTCTCAGTGAAAGCTAGCAGGCATGTGTCTCTAAAGTCACGCTTACACCTAGCGTAAGCCTCCAGTTCATCAACTTTATTCCGAATGGACTGTACATTGGAAAGAAGAATGATGGGGAGCGGAGGGAGCCGACGTCTATCAGCCAACCTACATTTCCTTAGTCAGCGTTGGACACCCCCTCTCCTTCCTCTCTTCCTTCAGTGATTTTTTTTAACTTTAAATATATCCTCTGGTGCCCCACCATCTTTGCTGCGAACCAGATATGGACTATTGTCTCTAGCCGCGGGTGCAAATGGACGGAGTTCGAGCAGTAGCTCTCGAGAGTAGATAATCCTCTAGCCAGCCCCGCCGCCGTCATCACTTCCCCAGGTAAAACGATTAAAAATCGTAATCAAAAGTGTCAGGTAGACACAGTTCATGGCTCCGGATTAACAAAAAAAAGGGGTTAAAAAGTTTAAAAGGGCTATACGTTTTTAAAAAAGTGCACGCCGACGTAGAGACATACATATACAACAACAATCAAGCATTCAGCATTCATGCTGCTCACGGGTCGCACAGAAGCTTGAGCTTCTAGTAGCCCCGTACTGACTGGCCCGAATATGGCTTCCAAGCATCTGGGCTCTTCTGGCAGGCCTTCCGCGGTGAATCCGGATCGGGATGGTCCTCCCTCCTCAGTACGAGGTCGTGATATTTCACCCTTGGCTGAAGCCCAAGAAGCTGCTGGATTGGCCTCTGAGGGGGACTAATTCACAAATTCTGGTCTTCAACTGAGGTTGTTAAGACCATCCTAAACTCTAGACCCCCCTCCACAAGGAAACTGTATGCATTAAAATGGAATGTATTCAACTTATGGTGCAGAGAACATCAGTTGAACCCAGTTAACTGCCCAGTGGCTTCAGTACTGGAGTTCCTCCAGAATCGTTTCTCTGACGGGCTCTCCCCGTCCACGCTTAAGGTCTATGTGGCGGCTATAGCAGCCTTCCACATGCCTCTGGGGGTGGGCACCTGGGGAGACACCCACTTATAATACGTTTCCTTCGTGAAGCAAGGAGGATGAGGCCTGTCATCCAGTCCAGGGTTCCAATGTGGGACCTGGCTATGGTTCTTGAGGGGTTATCCCTGGCACCCTTCGAACCACTGGACACGGTGTCTGATAAATTTCTGACTTTAAAAGTAGCTTTCCTGCTCACCATTACTTCCCTGAAAAGAGTCGGCAATCTGCAGGCGCTATCCGTTGCTCCCTCTTGCCTCGAGTTCGCTCCTGGCAGAGTAAGAGTCATTCTCCACCCTAGACCTGGCTATGTGCCTAAGGTGCCTACAAATGTGGCACGGTCTGTAATTCTTCAGGCATTTCATCCTCCACCGCATGTGTCTGATGAGCAAGCAAAGCTATATCTTTTATGCCCAGTCCAAGCCCTTGAGGCCTATGTTCAGAGAACCTCGGGCTGGAGGAAGTCGGATCAATTACTTGTGTGCTTTGGGTCACTGAAGAAGGGTTCCCCTGCCTCTAAGCAAACTATCAGCAGATGGATAGTAGAAGCTATTTCTTCGGCTTACAAGGTGCGCAACTTGCCTTCGCCTCTGCTAATAAGAGCCCACTCAACCAGAGGAGTGGCTTCCTCTAAAGCTTTGTTAGCGGGTGTTTCCCTTCAAGAGGTCTGTGATGCCACAGGCTGGGCCTCCCCACACACCTTCATAAGACATTACGGTTTAGTGCTCTTCACAAGTGCTCTCGTCTTGAGTGTGCCAGATTGCTTCACACCAGGGCGTATATCTCTCAGTGTGCGCCGTGGGCATTTCGTTCCCCAATGTGTCGATTCTCGACACAGCGCGAGTTCCCTCGAAAGGGAACGTCTCGGGTTACGACTGTAACCCTGGTTCCCTAAAAAGGGAATGAAACTCTGCATCCCTCAGTCACACTTCGCGTGCTCCTGAGAAGGACTTGCTTCGACCAATCAGAAGCTGACGGGGTTATGTGCCGGCGTCCTTTTATAGCTTCCGCATCACCGTCACATGTGACGTCATGCGCAACACCAATCAAGATTGGACTAGTTCCATACAGACTTCAGTCGCGTCACGCTGAAGGCGTTCCCCAATGTGTCGATTCTCGACGCAGCGTCTCGTTCTCTTCTCAGGGAACAAGGGTTACAGTCGGAACCCGAGACTTTTATAGAGCTCAGCCTATATGCAGCCATTGAGTACTACTATCTAGTGGCTATTGATATTAGGGGTGTCCCCGACTATGGATTTTCATAGTCGAATCAGAATCGTCATGTCTTGTCTATAGTCGAATCATGTGTATGGGGGTGGGGCTGGGGGCGGGGCTTTAACATTTCAAAGCCGCGATGTACAGAAAATCACACAAAGATATAGAAGAAAATGTATAAAAACATTTTGGATCAATAAAACTAAGAAATAACATAAATAACTCCAGAAAGGCCACACTGCAGACAGGATTTACATTTCACATGCAAATCAAATTAAATCGGCAAACTCTAAGTACAGCACAACATCGATGCACCGAAAAAATAAACAATTAATTTACTAAATTAAATTAGAACAGAATATAGCCTACCTTTCTAATAAATAAAAATACAAACCGAAATAAATCAGAATCAAGTCACAAGATGAGCAAATGTGTGCAAAATGCCTAAAGTGCAGGGGAACATATATTCAAAACACAAGCCACAAATAGTTAGATTAGATAACCCTGACAGATCAATAAATCAAATAAAAATAAATAAATTATTAAAATAACGATCCTTTCTGATGGTGTACATCCACACTTTCAGATTTTCTTATCCCAGCATTGTTAAAGATTTAAATCCTTGCCGCCAAGACGCTCCTCTGTCGGTCACAGATTGAAAGTGAAACTTAAATCTGTCATGGGGTGTTTGGATTTATTCACGCACGTTCAAAAATATTTATTAAAAGCTTCTTTCTTTGCACATTTTTATATGCAGCATTATCATAATAGGCTGAATATTAACGTATTGACAGAAAACCTAGTTCTATATGAAATCAGACATTGAGCGCCCTCATATAGCAAAGTGGCATGATCCTCGTTTCATAACACCTCTGCGAAGATTCGACCGTGAGATCGGTAGTCGAATCAGGTTCCTCGTATCGAAGCATCGAATCTTCGACTATTCGGGGTCACCCCTAATTGATATTATTGCTTTGTTTGTTAATTTTATACCAACATAAGACACCAGATGTCACCAAAGTCAACAGTTTTTTAGGTTTTAGCTATCTGAATTTACTGGAATGATTTGAAGTTAAAGAAATATTAAATATAACATAAAAATAAGCATATTTTACAAATAAAATATGGTACTTTTATAGGTTAATAAATTCAAAAATACCCCAAAAATAAATTAAAAACACCATAAATTGATAGTTTTTATTTTATCAAAGAAAAAATTGTTTGGATAATACCTGAGACCTCTGTCCACGAACACGGCATTAAGGGCTGTAATGTGAAGAGCGTTCCTGTCTAGTTCACTCAAGATAATAAACATACTCATCCCAAATAATCTTTGTTCAAGATAGTTTTATGTTTACATAAATTGCATCACACTGTTTTTACTTTACTTTGTACAATAGACTAAATTATTTGAATATTAATTATGTTACAGTTGATGCTGAAAGCTGATTTAAATACATTTAATTAACTATACATATGTCCCTATTTTGATACATAAATCTATACATAAATGTTAACACAGTTATGAATACAGTTTGCCACTGGAAACATAATTGCCACTGATAATTGTCAGTTTCTGTACATAAAAACTGTTACATGTTAAAGATCTGATTACTTTATGACATGAGTTATCATAAAACCAAACCATGTTTCAATTCAGTTACTTAATTAACTTTTTTTTAAAGTTTTTTATTTATTTTGTATTATTGAGGTTTTATCCGGTTATATTGTGAGAAATGACAGTATTGTCTTTCAATGGAGCAGTTTTACAGGCTTTTATCATGTATCCTGACTCAAATAATGTGTTTCTAACAGCAAACACTCAGAATAAAGTGAGATGATCTGCTGATGATCCTGAATGGCTTGTTGAATGAGTGTTGATAGTCTGAGGCTCATCAATATTAACAGATCTGCTGAAAACACTCTTTATTTCATGACATATCGATGCAGCGTCTCGTTCCCTACTCAGGGAACGAGGGTTACATACGTAACCCGAGACGTTTTCTTACAATACTAATGAGAATTTTTAATTAAAGTATATTACAAACTTTAAATTTAGACCCTAAAGAATCATATTAGCTTGTACAAAAATGGCATTATATGACCCCTTTAAGGCGTGGTTTGTAGGGAATTACAAACCTGCGCACATATATTCAAATGCGCATAACTATAGAATTAATTCTTGATGCGCACGTGAGCGCCATCAGCGATTCTCACAGGTTCGCGTTTAAAGTCTGTGTAGAGAGAACGATGTCATCTCAGCGGGCCGGCCTCTAATTTAATAACTAATGATCCTTGCGACGGAAGTGAATCAATCAAAACTAACTTTAGCTGGAAAATATCTTTATTCAAGAACCGCTATAAAGCCAAAACAATCTCTGTTACCTTAAATCATCCGTTTGTTACTGTAAAGCCGCTTTGAAACAATCTACATTGTTAAAAGTGCTATATAAATGAAGATGACTTGACTTGACTTTACTAGATATTTGTGGTTTATTTTAAATGCTTACACACAGACGTTAAATGACACATATTATGCTGGGACATAACATGGGTTGGGGTTATTTTTTTTTTTTATTGTTTTCCCTTTTCTGTTTTCCAGTGTACTTTATTTTGCTTATTTGATTTTTCTATCATATCTTTTTTGGTCTGCTTTTCCTTTTCCTCATATCACTTCATTAGGTCGCCACTGGTGGAGTGACGGTGTGGAACTGACTGTCGGAACTCACAAAAAAATTACTGTTAATGTAATAAAAAATAAAAAAAACTTTTTTATTTTGTGAAGTCAGAGTATGTTGTACATGTGTGCTGATGAGAAATCTGGGATGAGCTATATTTTGCTTAGAGGTATGTGTGCAATGCAATGTTCACTGAGCAGAGATGTTCCACTATGCTGATACTTCAGTTGGCATGTTCTTTACAAAAAGGAATCTTTCAACTGATGCAAATGTATACACTGAAGGGAACTTTCTTAATATGGAAAAGGGATTGTGCCATATGTAAGCATGACATATACGTTCCATTTTTAAAGCTCAAGCAAAATGTTTTGCTACCTTACAAGGAAGTTGTAAGTCACTCTGTGATGTTTATAAGCTCATCTAGGAAAGGAAAGAAGGGTTTTAGTGGCACTGGCACGCTTAGAATTTTCTTTGGCTAGCCATGCTTGATGGTCTTATACAGACTTTGCAGAGAGCTATCTGTTTCCGTGTGTTCTCTGAGCTCTTGCAGTCGGTTGACTGAAATCAGTTGGACAGTCATCACCTCGAGTTCATCCTCATCTTTGAGATCCTTTGTTGTTACTGTCCTGGGAGCACGTGATAGGGTGTCTGCCAGGTAGAGCTGCTTTCCTCTTTTGTAAGTGAGAGTCAGGTTGAACTTGTGGAGCTTCAGTATCATTCGCTGAAGTCGTGCTGGAGCAGTGTGTAGGAGTTTTTTCAGAATTGTGACAAGGGGTTGATGGTCTGTTTCCACCAAGACTGGTTCCCTTTCGAACTGTGTCGAATGACACTTTGGGGGGAACGGCCCTCAGCGTAGCGCCTCTGAAGTATGAATGAAACTAAGCCAGTCTTGATTGGTGTTGCTTCATGACGTAACGTGTGACGGCATAAGCGGAAGCTACAAAAGGAAAGCTCTTCATGGGGCTCGCAGATGGATCTGACAGAAGATCTCGAGACTGCTGAGTAACATTCCAGGATTCCTCTGCCAGTTCTGATGTTCTCCCTCCTCGCTTTGGAAGCCCACTCCGCGGCTTCTTCCACACGAGTGGAGAACCCGATGCTCGAGCTGTCTGCTTCCGAGGAAGTAGACGTGCTCAGCATCAAAGGCGGGAATTTTAGGGATGACTCGCCTCCCCATGTCCCCACATATGAGGAGCTGGTAGAGGTTGTCTCTCGTACAGTGGCCCGTCTTAATATCAGTTGGCCACATGAGAGGCAGAAAGCGCTTGTGAAAAGCAAGTTGGACAAGCGCTTCCTGCAGCACAGAGAGCAACCTCACCACCGGGGTTTGCCGTTTTTTCCTGATTTACACAACGAGTTGTGTAAATCATGGAATAAACCGCATTCTTCTCGCGTGTTCAACCCCCCTGTCCTGAATTATAGTAACATTATGGGGGCGCGAGAAAACGGTTATGGGATGATGCCTCGGTTGGAACAGCTGGTTGCCACTTATTTATCCCCCGAATCTGCATCACCCCTGAAAACCCTGGTGCTGCGAAACAGGCCCCTTTGCTCCAGAGAGCAAACAAAATTTTTTTTTTAGATGGTTACCTCAATCTGGTTGCTAGTGTGCGTTGAAACACGTCCGCATTCATCACATTGAAATGGTCCTGTGTCCCATGTGTTACAATGTCTCTGTGTGCAACAAATGCGGAGGTTGTTTGAGCGTCGGATTCTCATAAAATTACTGGATGATGCTCACCGACAGTTTCATCCCGGGGAACAAAAGTCTGCGTATTTATCCTGAAACTCTGCTCGGTTTAAGCAGATGACAACAACAGTTTCAGTCTAGAAAGTATGCCAACACGCACAGTGTGTTCAACTCTGGCCGAGCCAAACATGCAGAGATTGCAAACTTACATGAAACAGTCCTAAGTAATAACAAGCCACCTCCTGTCACGGGTCAGGGTGTGTCACCGGTCCCTCTCTGTTGTTGTTTTGGTCCTGTCATTTCTGCAGCTTGTGAGGGTGGCAATTAGCACAATCACGAGGTATCTTCCGCACCTGTCGCTCTTTTCCTCTACCCGTTATATCCCCAGCTGTGTCTACCAGTGTTTGTCAGTGGATTGTTTTATGTCGCGTGTGTGTTTCTGGTCTGCTGGTGTTAGCTGTGCTACTTACCAGTGATCTGTGTTCAGGATTCCTAGACGTGAAGATCGGTGCAGGACTGTTCACCTGCTGGTCCCTGTCCTCGTCTATTGCTGGACATTCATGGGTTCTCTCTGTCTGACGGTGGTCTCTGCTTATCTTCACGTCCGCAGGATTGCGGCCTGTTCTCTCTGGAACCACTGATCGGGGAGGCTTCACGATTATTCACTGTGTCACGGAATTTATTATATTGTTCACGAAGTTTTCTAATAAACTTTTCACTTCTCCTCACTGCATTTGAGTCCTCCTCATATTTTACTCCAGGCCTCACGACACCTCCTTAGTGAAGAAATACGAGCAGTACTTCTGATTACAGGAAAGATTCTCGTTCTAAACACTCAAAGAAATCGCTAAAATCACGTCTTTTCTCCTTATAACTTTCTCTCGTCTCACCTCTGTTTTCTCTCGAACTTTTTCTCGAACTTTCTCTGAACAAAAACTCTCCCATCGGAAAATCTGATTGGCTCACAAACTTGTCAGTCTTTTATTTGGCCAATGCACATCAACTAACCACCCACATTTATGTTAGACACGTTTTTCACATGTACACCCCAACCAAACTCTAATATAAAAAACAAAAAACAATACATATTGAACATAAACAGCATTTTATCATAATTTCACCCTCAGTAAATATAGACAATGACAAATATATACATCAGGGTTACACATGACTCTGATTACTCGCGATGTGTTTTATCCAGCTGATGTGGTTTGCAGGTTTGCATGGATGCCTCAGATCATTTGCGTTTGAATAATGCGCGCTCTCCGTGGGCGGGGTCACATTCAAACTTAATGAGCTGAGATAGAACGACTGACATCTCTCTCTTTCCATACATATTACATAAACTGAGAATATTTGTTTTTATATACATTACTTCATTTAAAAGAAGAGAATTCAAGCTTCATGCCTGTGTGACTGTTTGACTGAGTATTCGCTGAGTTATAGTTCATTTTCAGACATGTTTCAGAATGGACTTCACTGACAGAGAGAAGGCAGAACTCGCATCATGTTTATTTTTCTTTATTTGGCAAAAAGCAAAACACTTTGTTTTTATTGTGAGTATACAAAAAAAAAAAAAGACACTTAACAGGATCGAATGATGTATGAGTGTGCGGCTCGGTTAATTCATTGATTTGGCAGATTTTTCGCGAGAGTCAAATCACTTTCTCTGAGCAATACTTTTCTCACGCTATCACTGCCTATGCCACACACCAGTCTGTCTCTGATTAATTAGTCTGTGAGTGCACCAAAGTTACATGTTTTCGCTTTATTTCTCAGCGTACTCACATAAGCCTTGATGGTTTCTCCTGGTCTTTGATTTCTGGTGTTGAATTAATGTCTCTCCATCGTCACGTTTGTCTCTGGGTTGCATATTTCTCCGAATTTTCGCTTCAAACATTCTGGGTCCTCCCTTGCCTCCGCTGGCGTAACTATATCTCGCCCATTAGCAGCCAGTATCGCTGGAGCATATGAGAATGAGCCCTCCCTTTCAAACACCTCTGGTCCTGCAAGATTGAGGAGTATGTAGGCTTTAGTTTTATCTGGCTTTTCGCTGTGGGCTGCGGCGATAAATATGTCGAATTCCATTTAGATTTTTGCCAGTTTTCTGCTATGTTGCCATCGAAAATCAGTGGGTCTGATCGGCAAAATCCTTCAGCCATTATGTCCTCTTCTATCCTCTTCCTTTACTGACTGATTTTAACTTCTGACACCATGTAGTTCATTATAGAGATGGAGGCTTTTATATGCTTGAGAACAACACGTTTTTATTAGCCATCATGGAGAGCCCGCAAACACAAGTATCACCTCCACATCAAAACCTGCCTTGTTTCTTAAGGGGCACTTCAACACAGGACAAGACCATATATGAACATAGCTTCCTAAACATACTCAAGTATGTTATAACAAACTGGATGGCACATCATTATTTATCTACAAAATGTATTAATAAAAAATGGCTGGCAATATGTGTTATCATGAAATTGTCACAATGCAAAAAAAAATAATAATAAAAAAAATATATAGTAATGGTCCTAGAACTGGGTCCATTTAGGTGTCTTTAAGCAAAATGTAATTTATTTCCATACAAATCTTATTTTCTTTTGGTGGTGAAATATGACCAATACACTTTTCCTGACAAGCTTTGTGAGATTCGCTCATTCATTATCATATATTTACAAAATAGAGGTAGAATAATATGAAATATTACTTAGATTTTGATCCAGCATCATGCAGTGTATATCAAACTGTTGCCAAAGGGTATACATTTGCTCTCCACTGCAAGTTACTTTTTTCCATCATAAATTAAAATGCAAATGAAAACAGCTGGCAGCGAGAGATTGTGGTATAACAAGTCCAAGACACATACAGTACAACAGATGTCTTCATTCCAACACTTAATAGACAAGACACGTGGCACTGAATGTCAACAACCTACTCAGCTCCGCCGAGGTACACGTGCTGTCACATCGAGGTTAATAGATGATTTGACATTGACAGTTTTGCAGCATTTAATGCAGGTTATTTTAAACATCCAAGTACAACTGACCATTTACAATGCACTGCCTTATACATTTTGCACATGCTTCATATAATACTTTATATCCAGCAAAGAGTGAGCACTTCTGAAATAAGCAGAGAGAGCTTTCTTCAAATTACCTTTGATTGAAAATTGGTCACGCTCAGGAGTTTGTCTCCTGGTTACATACTACAAATGGCTGCAAAAAATAAATAAATAAAATAACCTCTGAAGTGCCTGCAGTTATAATACAAGTTGATGATGGCCATCTGCTACTATATGCACCATTATGTAAAATAAACTGTATGGAGATAAGATGGCTACCTGGCTGGAGAAACCGCTCAACAAAGTACTCCACTAACAAATAATTGATTGATCCTACAAGAATTCCACCAGGCAAAAGGATTTGAATCAGCACATTATACAATTACCGGGATCAACGGGTTACGTCGCGGGAAATAACGACAGCTAGAAGTGCTGATTGTGTCTCTTCGGGCAGGTGTTCAACAAGATGTCTTAGGGGAACATGTTCGGTTTAATTAGCTCCATTTGCAAATCTGCAGTCATTGCTGTTAAGTGGCATTGCAGAGGCATTGTCTCGGACGTTATTGGCTCCTGTCATTATTAAATATACTGGCAATATATAGTGATTTTCAAACTCAGTTAACCACTCAGTTTAATCCCAGCGGTCACATCATGATCAAAATTTGATCTCCAGTTTGACTCTGAAAATGATTTTTTTTTTATTGTACAATTTATGAATCATTCATTTCTGATGAATATGATGCAGATGAATATATATATATATATAAATAAATGCATTTATGCTAATTAAATCATTGGCTTGCATGCACAGGGATTTGCATTTTTTATGTAATTGCGTCATTGCATCACCAAAACTGGATCATCTTTTTAAGGAAACACATTCTGTGAGATTTAGAGCTTTAAATGGCTCTGGGAAATCTAGAGGTTTTGATGCTGAATTAATTTCAAACCTTGTTTGTCTCAAATCCACAATCAATATTGCATATTGTCTTACATATGATTCAATAACCAGAAAGACACCTGAAATGAACTGAGAAAACTGTCAGATTGCATTTACTATGCAACCATTTAACTGAACAATATTTGTGAATTATGCTCATAATTTCCTACCAGAAATGTGTTGAATAAGTAGTGTCAATAAATGCCAAATTAAAATAAATAATCCCACTCATTCTATACATAATGTTCCAGTTCCCCACAAACATAATACATGAATGACAAGAACATATTGTGATACATGACTCATCTCCGGAGGTTTTCTGTTTGATGGATTGACGCAATGAATCAATGAATCAATGGCAGAGTATTGCTCAATGAAGACAAAATAAAACTCATTGTAGAATGCTAAACACATTACAGTTGATTGGTTTGCAAATGAGAAATCTGAGCGATGGTATGGGTCATCGGGTGCTGAATGTGTCATTGTTTATTGGCGTTTTATAATTTGGTGATGTGAAATTAATAACATTATAATTCAACTAGATTTTATGAAGAAAATATGAGTGATAGTTTGATCCCAAATGGCAAACTAACCCTTTAAGCTTCTTGAAATGACTAATATATTACAGCTGGCTTGCAGAGAAGTGCAATGAAATATGTTTGATAGGGTTTGTATTACTACTATGAGCCGCACTCACAATGGATTGGGGAAAATAATAACCAAAAAGAACGGGAGAAAAGAGAGCGATGTTGTACAGGATTGCACAAAAGCCACAGAATTGAATTAATTCTCTTCTGGATAGAGATTTGATCCTGTTAGCCATCTGCACCATCAGCACAAGAAATGGATTAGAGAGAAGGCTGAAGCTATGATCAAACAGTCTGAGAAATCTCGGCTGATTCCCTCTTTATTTGAGGTCTCTTTTTTTTCATTATGATGTCTTGCATGTGAGCTGTATAGGAAGGAAGAATGAGAGCCAGAGAGAGAAATGAAAGGCAGTTAGCAGATTCATCTCATGAGAGCAGTGCTTCATACCCTGAAGAAACGCCAGCAAGAACCCGTCACTGAACTGACTTTGATGTCTTTTTAAAAGACATGTAATGCCATATTATTCTTTTGGGTAATCTACTTAAAAGGTCACAAAACCTGTCAAGAACATGTCCAAGACATATTTTGCAATAAAATCAATAAAAACAAAAAACATAATTCATTTTTTTATTTTTTTTTTTTATTAAAGGAAGTCTGTGTTTATCATATATCTATAGCATTGTTAAAAAAATATAAAAAATTAAAAAAAAAAAAAAAAAAAAAAAAAAAAAAAATTCATTATTAGTGAGTATAATGTAAATAATATTATTAAAAGATACAGTATATATGTATACATTATGGTTCTGTTTTATTTTATTTATTTATGCATTATATGTATTTTTCTTTTCCACTTGACATTGGGAAGTTGTTTTAATGTATTTTATTTAGTTATCTTTTTCTTTCTTTTTTATAAAGTTCTTGTCGAGCACCCAATTTGAGCAACATATTGCTTTGGATGTGCGTGCTTTTGATCTGATTTTGCATTATACAATTATGTCATTTGCTTAAAGGTAATTTAAACAGACAAACAAATACAACAACATATCTAATAAGAATCATTTATAAAAACAAAAAAGCAAGCAAAAAAGCCAATTGTCAGTATGCATTGCAATAATGAGAATTTAAGTCAAAATGTGTATGCATAAATGTAAAAAGGAAAAGTCTATATGCACTACAGCTGTTTTTAACGGTGGTTTTATTAACATTTTTGCCTCATTAGCTCATTTTAAATAGTCCAGCGCTGTGACAAATGAGTTGATAAAAATGCAAATATACCATTTACTCTCTTAATTAATGTGGTCATTAAAATGTGGTGCAAAATAATTATAAAACAATCAACAAAATGCTGTATATGTCACCTTCACCTTCTATAACCAGTGCTATCTCAGTAGGATATTTTGTATTACATACATGCATAAATACATACATATAATAATAATTACAAGAAAAAAACGGAAACAAAAAAAAAACGGCCAAATGCATCATAGTAACTATTTGGGGGTAAATGCAAATACATTAATGGGGGGAAAACAAATTATTTGAAGTTAAACTAATATCACAATCTTAATGGTGCTAAAATAGACTTCAGTTTCTTTTGATTATGGGAAGAAACATGACCTCGACATGTTTTTGAGCCATTCAGACTTCTAACTGAAAAGTTAAGACTCCCATATGGAAACTCACTGGTTTTCTCTGATGGTCCTATGGTTTTTCACATAATTTCACTGTCAAGACAGTTGGTGGGTCTGGAACATAACGGCCATTCTCTCCTTCTGCACCGTTCTTTCACTCTTTTCATATTTCGATAACACATTTCCCTGGTGTTTCCAGGTCTGAAGAGGCTCTGAGGAGGGCAGGTGAGCTGACTCCACCACATTGTGTGAGCAAAGATTGTAGCTGACTGGAGGGAAAGCGCATGCCGTAGGGGCCCATCACGACCTGGTCTGGGGTATAGAAGACTGCAGGTCGGGGGCGTTCAGGATGAAAGGCTGAAATCGTGGAGTAAGAGTCTGAACCACAAGAGTTTGAGAGGCTTCCTGCATTTGGACAACATGGGAATTTAGGAATAGTGTAGAAGATGCATGCTGTTAAACATCTGGACAGCACAGGCTTACAAAGGAAATGCTGGAGGTGTTTATCCATAATTAAAGCATTGCCATGGTGTCATTGCCATGTCCTTTAGGGGTACAACAGCCTGTAACTGGGCAATACCCTTAAAATGACATTGTTGTACCTTATTTATCCGTGTATGTTCCAATGTGTATATATATATATATAAGTTTAAAAAAAAAGTTGTTTTTTAAACTTAACTTAAAAAAGTAAGTGTTTGTGCTGCCTTAAAATATTACGTTTAGTCAACTTGCGATGCGAAGCTGTATGAAGTGAGAAATCAAAATGTACCTTTATTTTTTGACATAAGGCGTCTTTGTACCAGAATTTTTTACACAAGGGGTTTTTTTTACAGAATTTTTTTTTTTTTTTTTTTTTGTCTATTTACAAAATAGAACCTTTATCATTTAAAGGCAGTTAACCTTTAAAATAGAACCTATTTACAAAAACAGAATTTTTTGTCTAGCAAACACATTTGCATATATCCTTCAGAGCAAGAAATCAACGAATAGTTATACATCATCGCACCATAGGCCCCACCCACTGGCGTTCCTACACTGGATGTGAGCGTCGCGTCAAAAGCCCATCGAACCCATTATAAACACTGACGCTGTCTACACTGGATACAGTATACAGATGTGCGTTCAGTTTCTGACGTACTCCATGCACTCTCTCTGGACAACAGGACACATGGAAGAGTTAAAGCACGTTCACTTTGACGCATCCAGTTTAAACTGCTGGTTTATGTCTCTGTATAATATGTCACAAGGATAACTGTGTTGGAAACAAGAGGATGGTTTATTTTAATGGCGTACCAGATCTGTCTGAGGATTATATTTTTGTTCTGAGCATTTTGTCTTGTATACGAGGGACATGTAATGGAGAGTTCACAAATAACGTTTTGTTGAAAGATGAAGCAGCCAACTGTAGTGGATCTGACAGCAGCGGCATCACAAACCGTAAGTAGGCTATTTCATAAAGTTTTGTCTGTAAATTATGGTTTTATATGAAACATGTTTTCAAAACACTTACTCACGAGCAATAGTGAGAGGGCATTGACACTGTTTCCTATGCAATAGCCAATCATAACAGTGGCCTTTTACTGACAAGCCTTAAATGGGCCGTCTTTAAAAGAATAAAATAAAAATAATTTCACAAAGAGAGGGTTGGAAATAATATTTTATGTGTATATATATATATATATATATATATATGTATGTGTGTGTGTGTGTGTGTGTGTGTGTGTGTGTGTGTGTGTGTGTGTGTGTGTTTGTGTAGTTTACATATTACTAGGCTACTCTAATGTATTCAAATGCACCTTTTAGTGGTATATAATGTACAAAGTTCTCCTTTTAAGGGCACTGGCCAAGTGACAAGCCTTTTAAAGTTATGATTTTTGCACATTTTCTTTCATATTTATGATGGACACTTGTTGGCTGATTAATCCGATTACAATTTTAGTTTTGTAAAAATGAATTAATATTTATATGAAGACACTAAATGCATGTGTCTACAAAACTAATTCCAAGCAACTTTATTTTTCTTATACAATCATAAGAAACACATTCAGTCAAGTGTGTCCAAACTTGTGAGTGAAAGTGTATTCAGTTTGTGCATGCATAATATCTCAGGCTGACTGTCATCAGAGAGAGAACACGTCTGGATTCTGACTGTGAGTAACAAATGGTGCCATTTACCGTATCTCAGAAAGCTGCTCTGAAAGAACGTGGCTTTAATTACCATTCCCTCAAATCTCTGTTTCCCTCTTTTATCCAGCAGCACAGCACACGTTAGCATCACTAGACAAGAGGATTGAACACAGCCCATTTTTCTTTTGGATTACACCGTAAGCTCACATGCTTGACTACTCTTGCGACAACTTTGCATTCTGCTTGCTTTCCTAAACACCCTTTAATTGCTTTATTTTTTTATTTTTTTATTTCTTTATTTATGTATGTATTTATTTATTTTGAATGCATTATGGTATTTAGAAAGTTTAAGGACAGCTGAAATGTGCTGAGTTTCTAATAATGAGGAGACTTTCAGCCCAATTTAAATGTATGATTCATAGCTTTATGGAACACATCAATCTAAACAAACAATTTTATATTTGCGTGTGTTTATATTTAAGCACCATTCATTAAAACCAAGACACAAAAGTATCATTAAGTTTAAACTTCAGTGCCTTATTTGATCAAAATACATTAAAATCAGTATTACTGTGAAATATTATAAAAAAAATTATAATAATGTTTTCTATTTGATACGGAGCTCCTAAAGGGATACGTTGAAGGAAAATAATATGAGATGGGAGGGAAAATTACTTGCCAATGATTTTGTGTTGTCTTGCAAATGTTGTGGGTTCCAATGCAATGCAAAAGCATTGAAAAATTATTTTACCTCCAATCTATTTTTTTTTTATTTTTTTTAGGGTAAATGTGATTTATTCATGTGATGCAAAGCTGTATTTTCAGCATCATTACTCCAGTCTTCATTGTCACATGATCCTTCAAAAAAAATTCTAATATGCTTATTTGATGCTCAAGAAACATTTCTTATTATTATCAATGTTGAAAACAGTCATGCTACTTCATATTTTATGGAATCTTAATAACATTTATTTTTTTAAATCAGGATTATTTTATATTTATCAATTAATTTATTAGAAATCATAAAAAAAAATTCTGAGCTTTCGTCAACAAAACAACAGGTTTATGAACACATTCTGTAAAAACAAAGATTTAAAAATCTGAAATGGGCCCCATATGAGAGATTAGCACAAGAGGGAATCATTTTCACCATATTTGAACCATTAAAATTGACCAAGTGACTTGAACGTGAAGCGCGGCCTTGCTAATAGCGGCTCCAGACTCGGCGTGACTCTCTGTGCCGCTTGATTTGCTGCTGATTTAACTGGGAGAGCGAATTAGTGAGTTTAACTGCTGTCTGAATGGAACTAGTTAATTAACATATGCTGATCAGATGCAGATATCCCACTGCATCCCATCGAGTTGTTAACTAAAAGTCACATTGCCCTGTAGATTAATGGTCTATCTGGTATTATCTCAATATTTAACAGAACGCTGAACAGACAAGAGCCTGTGGATGTGAATATTATAAGTGATTGATTCATAAACAATATTTGATGTACAAACCAACAAATTATTCCCTTTGCCTCTTTCTAAATCTAGCTGCACACACAAATTTGGTATACATCATACATCACAAGTCTCTTTTGCAGTATGTTCTATGCAAGAAGATGTGTTCATTAACAATAGCTTCATAACTGAGAGCAATCATTAAAACATACATGCATGAGAAGCATACATGCTTGACGTAAACCAAAAACATTAATATAAATATGTTCATTTTTTTAAAGAATATGCAAATGGCTTGTTTGTAACTGAAGGGCATGAGGTTTGAAATTTGGTTACTAGCATACAGCCCAGATCGTTAACTAACACGCCAACCTAAAAGATACATCTGTTGTTTATGGAGAAATAATTGGGATGTTTATCTCCAGAACCCAACTGCTGCACTATATGAACATGATCCGCAAATATGCTGCATCCACTTTGAGCCCAGAAAACAGACAATAGTCCAAACGTCTTGCACAAACAATGATGCAGAGATTAAGATAATCGTTAAATTGCTGCAGACTTGGGAGAAACGCCACCATGCTGCTTTGTTCCAGACCGTTGTTTTCTTTTAATCTTTTCTTTGATTTGAAATCCTTTTAGTAGGTACAGTATTTAATGGGCATGTCTATATGCATAGTCAGTTGCCATGACAACATGGAGAAGGAATGGCAAGTATGACATGCACCACTCAGGGTAGTTAGTGAAAGGCAGACTATTACACTCTGGCTTAGAATTTACTTACCGTACGAGTGTGGGAGTGCTCGCATATGCATTCACAAGCATATGCCCTTGTGAAATTGTCACGTATACCCCTGAAATCACGCTCAAACTCCACGGCAGATCTGTATATTAACACAATATAAAGACAATTATCACAATAAATTAGTTTGAACTGATTGAGTTTGGTGTGGGAGGTTTTTAGAGTTTAGTTACATATTAGAGATGCACAATGTGCTTATTATTTTTTTAAACCCATTTCAACTTCTTGTTGCAATAGAAAATATCAGAAAAGCAAAAAAAAAAAAATTTATGAAATGAAATGATGAAATGAAATGGTGAAATAAAATAAAATAAAAAATAAAATAAAATAAAAAGTGCTGGCCTAGCCATTTAATTATGACGTTAAAAAAATAATAATAATGGAAAATATTATCCATATTTTGGGATATTTTCTGTAATTGCTGAAGAAGATATTTTACTGAAATGGTGTATATAATCAAGAATTGCAAGCTACACTGTACAAAAAAAACGAAAAAAAAAAAATTGAGAAAACTTAAAAGTTTAAGGCAACCAGCTGCAGGACATTTTTGAGTTTTCTCAACTTACATGTTTGAGTTATCTCAACTTTTCTCAATTTGTTTCATGTTAAATAGTTGAATAAACTTTAAAAACTGAATTTGTCATACAAAATGTAAGTTGGATTTTTTACAGTGTACAACATTGCCTTTTCCTGCTGTACTGATGGTGTTCTGCAGGGTGTTCATTTATTTATGTATTTGACACACAGGACTTACATTAAAAAGACATGTGTCTGATAATATGACAGGTGGCAACAATTGCTAAGATAGAGAAAGGCCAATATGTGGATAAAACTTTTAATTAAAAGGAGTCCATAAAAAATAAAATAATAATAATATTTGCACACCTATATCAAAAATAAAATAACTTCAAATTAAACCTGTAATATTCATATGCCTGCCCTAGCACTTAGAGCACATTTCACAGCACATTTATTATTTAACCTGATATTGTTACGAGCTTGCACACATCTTTTTCTTTAAAAAGTTCTTTTTAATTTTTGATCTCATGGTTTTATGGTTCCAGGGATTTTTAACAGACCCCCCAGAGTCTTGTCTTACAGTGCAATGGATCAAGAAATCCGCGTGTGAGTGCATGACTTGAGAATAAAAAATAAATAAAAAAAAGATCAAAATAAACCCTTTAACTTGAAGAAGCCACTCAGATGCGCATTTGCATAAATATGCATCTTCTAACTTGATGTTTTTGACATTGGATGTGAAGCTAGAAAATAACCCGAAGGCTAACAAATGACTAACGCAACCTCAGCACTTCTCCGGCCGGCTATCCAACATCACAACAGGGGGGATGAAAGATAGAGAGATGAGAGAGAAAAACCCAAATACATAGAAACAGAAAACCCACAAGTCAAATATCTCCTCTTTTCTTTCCTAAGAGAAGAAACAGACAACACAGATAAAATAAGATTCCCTGGCAAACTGAAATAATCCTGCTCTATTTATTAAAAACATCAGAACTGGTTAAAAGGTCATCCACTCTTTTATTGATGTCATACTGAGTCAGGTTTAAAGATAACGGAGTTTTCCCGCAGGTCATTTAGAGCCAGGCGCTCTCGGGTTATTGCAAGGCTGCACGTTGTGATCATCTCAAATGATCGCATATATAGCTCCATTCCTGTGCATTTACTCCGTCGTTTCACTACTGCTGACAATCACACGTGCATTATGAAATTGCTTGCTACAAGAAAGACAATGAAGCATGTTAGGACTCTGAGAACATAAAAACCACTAAACTATATGTGTGTGTGTGTGTCCTTTCTGCATCACCACACACTCTCTGTTTTGACTTAACCTCAGACGGCACATTCACTGACCGCCGATCGTCTGATAGCCTATATATGGCACAGAAAATTGGCAAGTGCTTTCTCCAAGCCAGCTTCAATCAGCTTAACATAGTTTGTAAGATTCAGGGTCCTTTTCATCACTCTGCCAAGAATCAAAGTAGAGTTTATACGGTCTCTGCATTTGCCAAATTCATGCCAAAGGTCGTCAAAGACTCATGGTGTGCCGTGTAAGACTGAGCCCGCACACAGTTGCTGACTGATCTATGTAGTTCATATACAGGCCTATTGATTTTCCCTCTATTTGTCAGAAATAGGCAATACAAATAAATTAAACAATAATCCAATAAAAAAAATACATTAACAATAATAAAATATTACGATAACAACAATAATATATACACTCACTGGCCACTTTATTAGGTACACCTATTCAATTTCTTGGTAACGCAAATATCTTATCAACCAATCACATGGAAACAACTCAATGCATTTAAAAATCATCTCAAACTGTTCTTGGTTGCATCCGAAATCACATACTCTCTTGCATAGGTACTTATTTGTAATTACTACACAACTGCTAAAAAGTATATTCTAAATGTAATCCGGACGTACTACATTCACAATGTTGTCATTATCATGTGACACACCGGCATCAGTTGCGTTGCTTCACTACACTCTAAAAAATGCTGGGTTGTTTCAACACATGTTTGGGTCAAATATGGACAAACCCAACTGTTGGTTTACATTTTTGTATTTCATTTTGTAAACCCAACGGTTGGGTTTGTCCATATTTGACCCGAATATCGGTTGAAACAACCCAGCATTTTTTAGAGTGACATCATTCACCAATCCTCTCCCGTGGCCTCATAGGATAGTAAAGTGTCCATCATATGAACACTGCAGAATCACGCCGGAATTTGCGAAAAATGTGGGCGTTTACTCTTAAAATTAAAGAAAAAATCCTAGTAAAGAAACAAGTAATTCAGAATGCATCTTAACCCTTAAAAGAGGTCTTAAGGTCAAAATTGTTAGGAGCTCGGACGAGGACTTTTAAGAGGCTTAAGAGTTTCTTTAGCAGAGGAGAAAATGGCAGAAAGACGAAGAGGGAGAAGAAATGTGTTGCAGACAATGAATAACAGTGAGTTAATAAGAAGCTATATATTAGATCGTGCAGGGATCATGTTTGTGACTTATCTTAATAGAGACACGCTACATCTCCGACACAGCACAGAAATGCCATAACGCCAGAAATGAAAGTATCACTACATTACGATATTTGGCAACTGGGAAAATTCCATGTTTGATACATTAAAACCAACATTCAAACCACCACTTAAATAGACATGCCAGCAATCAGTGTAATTGGAAAGAGTGGAACAATTTTTATCATTCTAAGCCAATCAAATACCTTATAGGAAATTAACAGCATGGTAAATAAAAAAAAAGGATTTATATACACATATATAATGTGTGTGTGTGTGTGTGTGTGTGTGTGAGAACGGTCAAATAGGAAAAAATACGCATGTAATTTCAAAGTGAAGGCTTAGAATAGACCCTATACTTAAAATCACTTTTTTTTTTTTTTGCTTCTTGGACAACCAACCAATCACAGTCTTCAAAAGATTGTGTCATACATAGCAACGGGGTCAACCCCGCCTCCTTACTAAGATGAAAGTTTTTGTCTTTTCCTTACTCAGAGTTGCTCTCAGATCGGTCCCGAATCGCTTTTAAGTTAAGACTCCTATGTAAAAGTTTTTAAGCTAAATTAAGAGTTTTCTTAGAGGATTCTTAGAATCTTTATGAATACGGGCCCAGATCTTTATCCGATAGAGCACCATTGGGATGTGGTGGAACAGGAGATTCTCATCATGGATGTGAAGCCGACAAATCTGCTTCAACTGTGTTATGCTAACATGACAATATGGAGCAAAATCTCTGAGGAATGTTTCCAGCACCTTGTTGAATATCTGCCATTAAGAATTAAGGCAGTTCTGAAGGCAAAAGTGGGTCCAATCCGGTACTGGCAAGGTGAACCTAATAAAGTGGCTGGTTAGTGTATGTACATAAGAGGTCAAATACATAAATATTTATTGCAATGTAAAAAGAGAACAACATTCAAGTGGTGCAAAATGAAACTTAAATTGCCAATAAAATAGATATTGAGGGTGTATTTCACTAAGCAACCTAAATCAGTCAGAGTTGTGCAAAAAATCCAGCTATCCTAACAACTCAACCAAACTTTTAAGACAGGATTAAACTCTTATTTTGTGAATCAGCAAATCTGCACGATGTGTTGAGTGATGGGATGTTAATAGCTTTGCAAATTAGAAAGTAATCCCTGTAATTTGGCAAACCTTGAGCCTCAGAAGGTTAGGTTTTGAGACTGTAATACTTTCATAAGTGCCAAACCAGTAACCAGTGATTTAGAAGAGCTTCATTCCAATCAAGAGCGTAACTTGAAAAAATGTAAACAGATTTCTTAATACCTCATAGGTCAACTGCTTATACTCAGACTGTATGTCAGTAAAGAAGCAACACATGGATTGCATTATGTATAGTCCCTAATGCAAGCTTAAATGTGATTTGAGATCTTCGTAACAGTAATACACCATATTTATTCCCTTGCTTATCATAACCTTAATGCTTATCATATCATCCTAATTTTCAGCAGTTTGTCAGTTCTATGCCTTGTTTAAACCCACAAACAATTATTTTTACTCAGAGCGAGACTTGCTTTTTATATTTCACTTTCCATTTTCTGTCTTTTGTTATTTGTATACTTTTTGACAAACCGATCAAGACAGAACTTTACACTTTACAATACATTGGACATGTTTGAATACACAGTAATGCCATATAATACAATACAATTCAATATAATTTAGTGACTCATTGTACAGGTTACATCTATATGGCAGTAGGTTGCGACAACTCCACAGATTCGTTCAAAAAACGTTTATTGATTCAGTAATGCGCTTCGGTAGCGGACAAAGAAAATGTTCATTCCACTTTGGCTTGTGAACTATTTCCGTTGGCAGAGGAAAAATAGTCAATGCAATCGACGATATTGAATGTCAGACTGTAAGTTGAATATTGCCTTCTTGTTGTATAAAAGCAGTATCACAAACGAATAACAGCATTCTTGATTGTGTAATATCGCTTAAATGTGATGTGAATTAAAGTGTTACAGAACTTTTACATTTTATTAAGAAAAAAGTCTGCAAAAGCGTTACTGTTTGTTTGCTTATGTGTTCTGATGGTGTAAATGAACTGTTTTCTAATACATTGTGTTACAGCAAAAATCCTGGTGGATTTTTTATGCCTAACTGTTACACGTATGATCTGTGTTTCCCCCCATCATTGTGTGTTTGGTTCAGTCCTGTGACCTAGTGTTCCATGATTGTTCTAATTAGTCATGTCTATCACCTGTGCATTGTCAATCACATCATTAGTTATCGTGTTAGTCCCTGTGTATTTATACCTTGTGTTCTCCTTCAGTCTTTGTCTGTTATCGTCAATGTAAGTGTGAGCGTTTGGTGTTTCCCCTGAGAGCTTGGATATTAAAAGTTATTTCTATGTATTCCTCGTCTCCATGATCTTTGTCCTACACGTAATGTGACACTAACGCTCATTGGATATAATAATAGCAATATTTATCTCTCATCTTTGCTGTGCAAACGACATGTTGGAAATGACATTGCTTTTGTCATAAACGTGCTGAAATGTATATTTCCTGATTAACTAGGTCAGCTTCATGCAAAACAAAATTCAATCTGGAAACATGCAATGTTCTTTGCTCTCTGGCAATATTTATTTACTCATATTTATGTAACTGCTTGGACTTCTCAGCATATGGGTGATACACTAATGTGTTGACAATGCTTTCTTGACTTGCAGCCAGAACAGATAAAAAAAAATCCCAGGCAAACTATAGCCAGAGATGATAATATATGATAGATTACATAATTTATGCCAGCGATTCAGAAAATCCAAATAAGGCTTTGAATCCAGATGTACACCAAGGCAACGAAAATACTCATTTAATGCACTTCCGAATGGCTCCTAATCTACATACATCAGTAGATTGTATAAACAGGGCTATTTTTGAATTTGACATGGAGGATAGCCTGTAGGCAAATGACTCCTGTTAATGAACTGCTGCATAATTCATGAACTGATATAACTGCATTGGTTCTGCCTAAGTCCCCTTTCCCAGGTGTTGGGCTCTTTAAATGGTGAAGAAGTCCTTCACTGGGCCACACCAGGCAAGTGAATAAGCAGCAGGAATAAGGACAGAGCCTGCAGGTGTAATCTCTAGCAAATTTCTAGAGACACATGCTTGATAGCCAAACATCTGTTTATCCTTGTAGGAAAAAATAGGGCTGCAACTTTCCTCAGCTATTAGCAAGCTTTTCCTCAACTCAAAAAGTTATGGCGGCCTCTGATTCATTGACATTTTATGTGTTCTTGGCAGACAGTCTTCAACCAATGCCACATACAATACAAGTACTGCTATTGATAATGACTTTAGTTGTAACAAAAAAAAATTGCATACAGAAGAAGTCCTGGAAGATTCCAGGTGTGGCCATCACTGTCACCTGACTTAAACCCCATAGAGAATGGGATTTGAAGAAGGCGGTTGCAGCACGCAAGTCTGGTCTGGTTACACATCTTGTTTTCAGCAGGTCACAACAGCAAAAGGGCGTTCTACTAAGTACTAAAGATGCTTGCCATGAAGGGGTTGAATCATTTGGACACTGCAGAAGTCATTTAAAAGTTACATTTTCAGTTGATTTTGGGGAAACCACTTGGAACATTTGTTGTGTTGAGCTATTTCAATTATTTTTATTTGATTTGTTCATTGCGAACTGCTGAAAGTCTGTACATTTTGTCAATAAACATGATTTGCAATGGAAGTTTAATAATTTCGATTGCAACTGTATATATGCCCCAAAAGTTGCTCTTTAACTTAATAATTTTCACTTAAATGACAGATAGATAGATATATAGATAGATAGATAGACAGACAGACAGACAGACAGACAGACAGACAGACAGATAATGTCCTTTGCAACTTCATAAATGTTTCAGTTGATTTTGAGATCTCTTCCTCTATTGTAAGTCGCTCTGGATAAAAGTGTCTGCTAAATGCATAAATAATAAAATTGATTGCAGACTTTAAGATATCTTCTGAAACTCCAGAGACTCTGAGATTACAGTGTTCTTTTTTCATGATAAAAAAAAAAAGCAGGAGACTTCTAAATCTGTATATTAATCTCGTAGCTGTCTGGAAAAAATACTGAGATATTAAGCAGATCTCATTTGTGATTTTTCTTTCATACGCTACAGTTGCGATACATTTTCCATTTCCTGTGTCAGTAAGTTGTCAGAGTGTTCTATTCGACGAGGCTTTCATTTATCTAGACAAAGACAAGTGCAAGAATCTGGCCCCGATGATCACTCAGCTGTTCAAAGACTGTGCTGTAATCTAATTTTGATTTAAGCTTCCATGAGGGATGAGAATAAATACAGCTCCTATTATCTTGAGCACTGAAACAACAGTGTAAGTGGAGTGGTACCATCGGTGGCGTTTCCCCCAGGAACACACAGAGACAACCAGCGTGAGGAACAGCGTGACAAATATACAGAGCGGATCCTGACCTTCCTTGGGCCCTAAGCAAAATTCTGTTAAGGGGCCCTCCCTGACCCGTGAGCCGTGTCAACCATTTGCCATTGCCACACAGTCACACCTGACACCCCAGTGCTCCCACTACAATCCTCCCTCCTTTAACTAGTACTAATGAAAATGTAATTCCTGATATCAGAAATAGAATAGATATCAGAAATTGATTTATAGGCTATATATTAAATGCAATATAGCCTATAAATCAATAGTCAATGTAAATAAATTGCATTCCCATTTGCTTTATTGCAGAGTTGTAACTAAACTGACTTGGAGACTAGATCATTAATTGTCTTGTTTTAAAAGTATGTGCGCCTATAATGAGGAGTGGTATCACGCCCATATTGTACTGGTCCCCACATGTTGCTGGAAAGTGCGCGTTTCATTTCGTGCACGCGCGACGCGGTTTCCGAGCTGCAGTTTATAAACAAACACCGTTACCCTTTGTCGTTTATCAAACGTAATATTTCACTCTCACTTTTTTTTTTTTGTCAGGCACAAAGTCACAGAAGCCCCGGAAGTGGCCGGCATTAGCAAGCAAGACACAGAAATACCAAAAGATGCACTGCCCCGCTGGGTGAGACAGACAGACAGACTAGAGAGAGATGCACATCAACTTAACTTTACTATTCTTTGCTGCATCAAACTTGGAGAGGAGAGAACACGTCTACCTGATAGCTGTTCCGCAATTCACTCCCATGGTGT
>FLSR01004868.1:1080998-1110119 GCA_900092035.1 Leuciscus waleckii
CTCAGCCCCGGCACATAAGCCTGCTCGTTTGCAGTCAGTTGCCTACTGGAAATTATTTCACATAAAATTTGATGAAAATTATGCTTTTGAAAACATATTTCTGATTATAAATGAAAGATTTTGAAATGGCATGTCTATATTGTCTTGGCGGAGCTGAGATGAGAACAATCGGGACACGGCCGTATTCTTGTTCAGCTGCTTAATCTCGTTGTCAGTCGACCATGATCGCGCACCGCTCGCGCATGCCATGCACATCTAGATAGGCTGCTTCTCAGAACTCCGACACAGATAAATGTGCGCAGCAATAATAAATGTTCCTGGGAGATCCGTAGTTGCGCGGGATGTGGAAGCGTGCAATAGTTCCAGAACCTTCTACTGCCTTAAAAAAAAAATAAAAAAAATAAAAAAAACACGAACTGCTGGCCGCCGCTGCAGCAGCAGATCAATTTTGTCAAGTTCAGCACAACGTTGGTTGTACAAAAAGTGCCCTGCCTTGAATGACAAGGTAAGGAAAATATATTTGGCACATTGTATGGGTCACTATACACTCAAAAAAATGATTTGTTGGACTTACATAAAAAAAGAGTGTCAAGTGGTTCCACGTAAGTGTGTTAAGTAGTTTCTACAAGTAACAATAGAGTTGAATGAGAAAATAAATTCTGGTAAAGTTGACAAAACATTTTTTAGACATACAACCCATTCAGATGTGTCACTACTGCATTTTAGTTATATGTATATTTTACTTAGTAATGTTATGTTACAATTATGAACTTTCAATACGTAAGGTGAACTTTTTTTTTTTATTATTAATTTTATTAACTAAGAATTTGCTCTACAAGTGTAAAACTTAAATAATCAAGCATATTTTTAGAAACAAAATGAATTTATTTTTTTTTGTAAGGTTTTGCAATATACCACTGCTACAAACTGTAAAACAACTTCAATTTCACAGTTCCTTTGAAACAAATACACTACAAGATCAATCATTTAACAGTAAACATTCTTCATAAGGTCTTTTAAAGTGCAACTGGCTTCAAGAATTTGTAAGTCTTGCTTATAAAAATATTACATAAATGGAATGTCTGTTGAAATTAAGCAGCATGCCCTAAAATACTGCTAAACTCGATTTCTGATCTTTATAATCAACAGTAAAAGTAACATTAAAACTGGGCTCTATTTTTGTAAACAACCACAAACAGCTTAAATAACTTTGTTTAAAAAAAATAAAAAAAATTAACTTAGAAAAATAAAAAGGAAAGAGGCAGCCTATCACAAGACAGGCAGCCTATCACAAAATGCTACAGTGCTCAATTTTTGATATTTCAAATCATTTAAGCCAAAGAACATTTGAAAACTGACCTCTATTTTCGTAAAACAACCACAAACAGCTTAAATGACAGAGTTTGTTTAAAAAAAAATTAAACAGTAAAAGAACAACATTTTTGTCAATAGCAAACATTTATATATATATATATATATATATATATATAATATATATCAAAACATTAATAAAAAACTACAATAGTATCTTAATTGATACTAAAATAACACTGATACTAACATGATTTTGTAACAATACAGTATTGATTTTTGAGTAAAGAGGTCAAGCATCATCCCTTCCAAACCCGCTCTTGTTCACACTCTTCAGTTTGCGGCATCTAAGCAGATGCCAGACTGTATCCGGCCCACATATTTGCCAATTGAGCCCAGGTTGAGTAATCAAATCACCAATGACTGCTGCATGCCTTGCATGAATAATAGGATTAGCAGGATGCTCATGTGCGTTCACCTTGACTACTCTCTGCACGAACCAATCACCCGAAATATTTCTATGCATGCTACTGTAGCTATATGTCTCCTTTATTATTGAGCTTCAAATGTTGCATTAATGCCCCAGGGAAAAATCAATCAATAGTGGACTTTCATGGAAAAAGATTTTATGTGCAGGGGATTGTGGGGATTATGAATTACTGTGGTTCTTATGTGCTGTCAGTACATTCAGATATGAACAGATATGTACTGTGAAATGACTGAATAGGCACGCTAATGAAATATTGATGGTTCGCTAGCTGTGTGTTTATTGCTATGTTTTAAGGGTATAGATTGTGCTAAAGTTTAGTAGTTGTGCCTAGCTTTAGCAATGGCATTTAAATCAATAACAATCTCCAACAATCATTTTGCTCTGCAGTATTTACAAAGTGCTGTAAATAAACAACAAACTGATTGATAGCAACACAAATACACACATTTAATATAAAAAAAAAATATATATAGTACATACATTTCAATGACTGCATTAATAGATCCTTTTGAATACAAGTATTCATTTCTTTAACTATAAAAAAATATACTGACCCCAAACTATTCATCACTGTAATTCATCACTATAAATGCTAGATATGTCAGTATTTATAGAAACTGTTTGACATGACAGTGCACGTTGTTTTTGTATCTGACGACGTTGATACATATTGACTGATAGACAAGGAAAAGAAGGAGACGTAGGCTGTTGCACCCAAACACAGATCAACAATAACTCCTAGGCACATTTTTACATTTTTGCCCATGTCTCAAGAATCAGTAAAACGTAGTTAACATGTAATAAATGTCAATGAAAAACATGAGATGACCCTGGATCGGCGTCCTTTATTGTTCCTGAAAAACAACAACAACAACAACAACATCAATAACCCATCATATCTCTGAGCCTAAAAGCATCGGTAACGTACAGCTGAGCGGAATATTGTTCCAAGAACAACAAATGATGTCGATCCACGGACATGTCCTGTGTAAATCACATTGTGTGTGTGTGTAAATAGCATGACTAAATAAATAAATATGTATACACAGGCTTCAGCAAATGTCATTCCATGACTTTCCCAGTTGTGTTTGCGTAAACCCATTGGGTCCAACACTGGCGTCTGCACTTGTTGAATTAAGGTCTGCAACAGGTCAGCTCGTCTCTCATTACAATCTTTTTTTTTTTCTTTTTTTTTAACACCTCCAAACAATTAAATATTTATCAAGCTTCTTTACCACTGCAACCACTGACTCACCAAAATAATAACTTGTCTTCTATCCCCTGCACTTCACCTCATCATCTCAGAGGCAACTGTCTAAAAATATTCAGTGCCACTGAATTAGTCAGGTATGAACAGAAGAAGGCGAAGCGCTGCATTATTAAAATATAAAAATATTTAAAATATGAAATTATAACAAATATCATATATTAAATATATTTTACCGGAAAAAATATATAAGGGGATACAGATTTTTTTTTTTTATATTATCATATAGGATTTAAGTAAAAAGAGGGTAAATAAATATAGAAATAAATAAATACACACATACTGTACGTGCGCACACACACAAAAATTGACCCATTAACTGTCTATTTTGAACCATGCGTAATTGATGTCTCTGACAACGTACCATCTTGCTCACTTCGGCTAGAAATGTCAAAAAGCATTTCATTGCAATCCTGTTGAGCATATAATAACTAAACTTATTAAACTTTTCACACACACACACACACACACAAAGTTAGCACATTTTCCCTAAATCCCTGCCTGTTGAGAGGCTGTGTTTAAGGATTGGGGAGTCATTTCCTAATTGGTTGGCAGAGCCAGTGTGAGCATGCTTCTCACCTTGAGAGCCCGCGGGACTTTTCCAGCGTGTTTGAGTTATATTAAGCACCTCCACAGTCTGTAGCACTGCCAGCGCCCGCAAGGCCAACAGTCAGCCATTGCCGTGGCGCTGAATAGTTAGAGCAACCGACGCATAAAGCAGTAGATGCGCTCTCAGCACCTTAAAAAAAAATAAAAAAGAAGAAGTTTTGCTTGTCTCATGCTTCAGTCAACAGCACTTCGCACTTTCTGCTCTGCAACACACCAGCCGCTTCCAATGTGGGTCACAAAAGTCAAATTTGTATATTTGTTCATATGAAACGACCAGCATTGCTGGAGGTGATTTGGGATTTGTTTTTTAACTAGCTTAACAAGCAGGCCTCCTTTTCCCAACCAGCCTGAACTAGCAATGGAACATTTTCTACAGTACAAACAATGAAGAAAAGCCATATTCAGAGGTTCAGGACTGCATGATGCCAGCTGCGATAATTAGCATTTGTTCTTAAATGTATGCATACGGGGGTTTTGTTTAGGTGGATGGGTGGGCATGCGGTGTATGTTTGCATGTCTAGTAACAAATGCTAAAAGGAAGCCGTTTACCTCACATCGTGAAGAAAAGACGCAGCGTGAATGCAGCATTACAGACTCATTATATCCCAAGGGCCCTGAAGTGGATAACAAATGACCTCTCGCATGAGCGATGTTTAATGTACAGTACATTTTGCCCTAATGTGTCTGTGAAATAAACAACTTCTGAATAAGCAAAACAACATAAAAATAAGCAGGTGGTTCAGGGATTTCATTTAATGAGCATAGAGCTTTACAAAAAAGCCAGAATCATACATGTAGCTCCTAAATGCGGCACAGCTTGAAGCTTCACAGCGCTGCCAAAAGAAAATCAGACTAGCAATCCAAACTATTCATGGCCTACAATGAACAAAAGAGAATTAAAATGGATTGTGATATGTTCAATTGCCAATAGCCATGGAATCTGAGGTGGCTTAAACATTGTTCGCTTGACTTTTTCCAGAAATTGTATTGATAATTTCACTCTCTATAAGCACCTGATTAGATGATTAGACTCCTGGAATTTCTTGAAATTTATACGCTGTTAACATTAACAATTTGACAACAAAGTATAATTTGCACAGTTTGACGTGATATGATATGCGATCGTTAGATTTAATCAGCACGATTTAAGGCAATGTTTTTTAGTTTTTTTCTTAGTTGGTCAGAAATAAAAGCTTTAGCGTAAGTTCTGCCAGGAAGACTCAATCAGCACGTCATGCATTACCTCACTTCTAACCAATCATGTGCTAACACTCGCAGTATAAAAGATTGGTACTTACATTTGTCTGAGGTGGCCTCGACGTCCGGGTTAGCGGTGGAATAAGCCATCAGGCAAGTGTTATTTAAATAAACTCCTGATGTACTTACAAACTTTCCAATGCCTCGTTTTATGAGCACAGAACCTATTTGTACTACTGTAGAAGTTTGGTACCATTCTGGGCATTATTAGTGGGGTAATTTACGAGATACAACCTTGGATCCTTTAGTGCCTGCACTAAGCCATTCGGCTGATATCTCTAAATAAGCTCTAACTTTAATAATGTTCAACCAAGGGGAAAAAGGCTTCTTGGGGGGGTGTTTGGCTCGAGGTCATGATGTAAAGGACCCTAGGTTGATTTTACTCCGAACCATCCCTTTAAGACATGTAGAATATTATCAAGAAAAATAATAAGGCATTAACATGTGCTTTATAAGTACTAATAAACAGTCAATATAATAGTAATATGCATGCTAATAAGCTACCAGTTAATAGTGAGAATTGGAACCTAAACTTAAATGTTACTGGATTTTTCAATGCTTTCATTAGAAAAAATAAGACACAAATGCTTGCTAAAAATACATTTTGTGCTATGAAAAAAAAATCCCAATTATGTGAGCTGCTCCTTGAGAGCAATTGATTCAGAGACAAGAATATCTGCGAAAGAATATATCACTTCCATGGGTTGAGAATTTTTGTTTTTATACCAATCGGAAACTCTACTGGAGGAGTTCACATGAACCATTGACATGATCACCTTTCCAAGCTTTCTCAGGTGCACCAAAGTCAGAAAACCACTTTTGCACCAAACTCTGACGTGGAATGAGCCCTGGGCAGCAAGAGAAAATGTCAATGTTTAAAGCCTTTACTCCAATTTAAAGTGAGAAGCAAGAGAGCCGTTTTGTTTGTGGTCATGCCAATTACATTCTTTCCCCTTTCAATTACGCTGTTCTTTCTCTGGGGGAACTCCTGTAGTTCAGCCAGATTAAGCCTTAATCTGAGCTCTATCTTTGGTGGTCAGTTCAGATCCTCACTTGTCTTCATCAATTACAGGAAGCAAGCATCTTTGCATCACATACTCCCACGCCATCGCGCCTGTGGTTAGTCTACAGTGTGTGGAGCTGCTACTGATTTTGTGTTCATTAAATAGTGTGAGACCTCTATTTGCTACAGTACGCAGTGTGGTGCAGACCCACCAGTGTGTGGGCATATCGTTCTGTGTGTTCTCATGTAGGCGTATGTCAGTCGCCTGTTTTTATTTTCTCTTCGCTTGCATTGTATTAAACTTCTGAACTAAACTCCACAGTGTGTTTGAAGTGTAAAAAAAGCTGGATTTAATAACTTTCTTATTAATAAACGGGTAATCTTTACTTTTAACTCCAATGTTGAAATGTATAGCGATTGAGAATGTGAAACAAGTTATTTGTCTTGCAATTGACTGCAAAAGTCTGGCGGCTTGTATTGAAACAGTAGTCAACTAGTTGAAAATAGTCACGACATGAAACAGACAACTTGTGGGTGTTATAGCAGATGTGGAAGTCTTTTTCTGCCTCAGAGTAAACAAAAATAAAACAAAACAGGTAATTGTGAAATAAAGTTTAATATAAAAGTAATAAAAAAGATTTTTTTTTAAACTCACTGTTAGTTTTTGTGAGAAATAAAGTCATAAATATGAGAAAGAGTCACAGAACAATAAATAATCAGAAACACATGCATAACCCCTATTAAAATGAATACTTTTATTCTGCAAGAACACATTAAACTGTTGAAAAATTTGAGAATCCCAAAAAAAAAAACATGATTTCCACAAAAAATGTTAAGCTGCACAACTGTTTTCATCATTGATAATAATCATGTTATATATAATAATAATAATGCAAACATTACAATAATAATGTTTCTTGAGGAGCAAATCAGCATATTATAATTATTTCTGAAGGATCATGTGACACTGAAGACTGGAGCAATGATGCTGAAAAATTAGCTTTGATCACAGGAATAAATTACATTTTTAAATATTTAATATTTTCCATTTGGAAATGAAAACGGTTATTTAAAATCGTAAATCACCTTGGTGAGCATGATGGTTGTAAACAATTCAGTGCACAATATGTCAGTTAAAAATCAAATATTGTCCTTCATAATACTTCATCAAATCATGTCCACAAAAGTAATCCGCCTCTGAAACGACTTTGTCATCAAGCTCTCATAACTCATTTCCCATGGCTGAAATAATGTCCTGGCCTACATTATTATTATTATTATTTTTAATCTTTTATGTGGATTAGATACAAAAACATAGTACACAAATATAAATAAAAGTATGTTTGCACAATAGTATTAAAAGGAATTCCCAGTGTTAGATAAAAACGTGTCCTGACATGTGGGCCCACTCAAGAAAAGTCTGTTGTCTCTCTAGTCAGGCTTTCAGATTTTACAAACTCTGAATCATGATGGATGGTTTGCTTAGAGACACTGTTCATTATTACGAATCTTCACCCGATGAACAGGAAACTCCATATTGACTCGCGTCATATCGCAACATCCCACGCTAGCACAATAACACGGATGACCTCAGCACCAAACACACACAGAATAATACTTCTAGAAGGGCTGACCACCGTTTGCAAATGAAGAAATGTAGACAGAACAGCTTCCTCGGGTATAAGTCAATGTACCTCGACGAAACACCTGTGGAAGGCGTTTTTGAGAATGATTGGTTTCATTTGGTGTGACAGTCGTGTTCTTTGTAATTGGCTTATAAAAAAATATTGCTTATATTGGACTCGTCTCATGTCAGCAATAAAATAACTCACTGCTATCAGAAATACGTAAGAGGGGGAATAAAAACCTCATTTCTGTTTTCTTTTGGAAGGACCAGGTTAGATTCACACACGCACACACACACACACACCCACACACACACAAACACGCACAAAAGAAAAGACGGCTTTAGACATTTTTTTCAATTTTTCATTCAGTGATGATTCCTGCTGCAGTGTTATGTGGAGTTTTTCTTCACACAGCAGGCGACAACTTTGCTTCTCGCATTTTCAAAATTAAATAAAGGCGCTTTTATATTAATTCTGTAAAAATAACTTGCTATTATTCACTTCTTTTTAGACTTCATGCCCCAATTGCATTCTTTATATGTTCAGTTTCTTTTTTCGCATTCACAGTTTATTAATGAACACATTGAGATTCTAAATGCAATTAATACATGCATCAAATTAAACATGCTTTGCATAAAAGGCAAGGGCCTTGTTGCTGAGTCCTTGTGTAATGAGAATTCATACTCATGAGCACATGTAATTTATTATTATTATTTTTTTAAAGACCATATTTAATAGAAAAACTGCCACCCCCTCCTCCTCTACTGTGCGTAATTCAGCCATTTTGCAAACCTCAACCACTTTTCAAACTCATATGCTGTCTGTACTTTATTGTGTAACACAAAAGACAGTATGAAGAATACTGATGTCCAAAACAACATTGAACCCTATAACTTTCATTGAATTACAGGTTTAGAACAACATGAGTGTGAGTATATGATGACAAGTTTCATTTGGGTGAACTATGCCTTTAATATATTTTGTGCGAGCAAATGTATCTTGTTTAAAAGATGTTTAGATATTTTAATTGGAAAATATAGGGCAAAGATGCCCTCCAAAGAAATGCCAGCAAACACATCCACAAGACAACATAAACTCATATTAAAGAAACATTCATTGAAAACAACCGTTCTAAAAGGTTTGCCATTCTATTTTACACTTTGCACTTTCAAGATGTTATTGTATGAATTTCTTATGTGGTACACAAAATAAGATATTATGAATAAGGCAGAACAACATTTAACTCCAATGAATATATTTGACTTACAAGGACATACAGTGTCAGAGGAGTGAGAGTAAGTGAATTATGAAAAAAAAAATTGTTGGGATGTTCCAACCCTTAAAAAAACAACAAAAACAAAAATAAAAAAAAATTATAAATGAAAATTATGTCATAATTTACTAACCCTCACATTGTTTCTACATTTATGAGTTTCTTCTGTTGAACGCAAAAGAAATGGTAAGCAATCTAAAATCTAGAACGTCTCTAGACTGGGGAACAAACTGTTTTTCCATTAACTATGTAGTAAATATTTTTGGGTACACTATCCCTTTAAGAACAGGAATTTCCTTTGATTTACAGAGTTGATTACATAGCTAAGCATATGGACCTTCATCTTGCCCTGCAAATCCACACTGTTGTGGAAAACCGTCTTATCTGCATATTCGACTCAACGTATTCCCACCTGGACAAGGTTGGCACAGCAGTCAGGATCATTGGCGTCCTTTCACTTCAACTTGAAAGCAACCTCAAGGCGATACAGGTGCATGCTTTTCACAATGTCTTGGAACTAAACTATTTTCCTGACTGGCAGCACTGGTAGAATTCCAACAATATAATGAGTATGCACCTCAGAGAACCATCTTGGCCCCTTTCAGTCACCTTTAACATGGCATACTTCCATTTTAACACCGTTTCATTCCATCTGCATTGCTCAGTTCTTAAATCACTTCTCCACGGTAGGATGCATCTGAAATGGAGATGAGAAGATCTACAGGGAGCCAGTGAATGAGATGCAACCACCTGCAGTGTCCGTTTGACAAAGGGTTTGTTGCTGATATGCTTTCAACACGGTAATCTTATGGGAGTGCAACACCAGCTCAAGTGATTCCAGACAAACTTATTATGGAGGCTGGTGTTATGTCAATTTAAATAAATCCTTAACCCTAAATATTGACCTTTGGAAAGTATAACTCATCCCACACAGTTTGTGCTTCGCAGAAAAATACTTAGCACAAAATGGTAAACTGCAGAAAAATGCTACAGCATTTTATACTGGGTAAGCTTTTTTTTATTTTTTTTTATCTTAAGCAGTAAGTAACCAACCAGAAAACCCTAGCAACTCCCTTGCAACACCTTAACAACTGCAATGCAACACCCTAGCTACCACCCACAAAAGTCGAAAGGATAACATTTTCTTAAGAAAACGTAAAAATCTAGTTTGCAGTTCAAATTTGACTTAAGTTAACAGTTAGACATCCATCTGTTTTCCAGCCTGGGGTGCATTTCCCGAAGCTAGCTATATGGACTCAAGTTCCGTTGCTACAACACAATTCAACGGAACTTGTGACCATAGTTGGCTAGTAATGTCTCTGGATCGGCAGACGTGACGTGAACAGTCTCTGGATTGGCAGACGTGTGTTTCTTCCCCCTTCTCCGTCCGTGACGGCGAGATGGTGGCTCCGATCCGTCCCTCACGAGCCCAGGGTCGAAGGGGGGCCATGGTGGAGAGTGATGTTGGATCTCCACTCGACCACCTCCTCTTCTGCGACCTCCCCGGGTCCCACGAAAAATGACTAGGCGGGTTCCCTTAAAATATTCTCTCCTCTCCAGTTCGGTGGCTGGGGAAGAGAAGTTTGAACTCATACCGCTGGTTCTTGTGTGACGGAGTCCTTCTGTCACGATCCACACTTAATGAAACCAGGGAAGATCCAATAGCAGTATAATCATTTATTAAGGGTAATCCAAGTCGTAGTCCTCCAGGCAGAAATCCAAAATCCAAATAAACAATCCAACATGAGACACAAAAAAATTATAGGAGTAAGGGGAAATCTGGAAACGCTCATTTGGAGAGATAGTTTATGATTTATGGGGATTATATAAAAAAGGAGTGGGTGGATTTTTTACCATTATAGGCTGGTTGTTTACACACACTGTGACACACATCTGTGTTCAAACACCTTCTAAAGTGCATTTTCAATAATAGGTCCCCTTTAAGGGGACAGCATATGTTTTATATATACTTTAGTACCTCACATCATTGTCATGATGAGAATATTGCAAATTGAGAGTGAAGGGATTGTATGGCATCATCTGCATATTCTCTATATTCTCAGCTCTATATTCTGTCATTTTGAGAACTGCATTTTTTAAAACAAATTGGTGAGCTGCTAGGTATGCTGTTCAGTGCCTAATTATTATTCCAGCCATTTTTTAACATCCTGAACAATTTGTTTCTACCTGTCCAGTCTCAAGTTCTCATAGCTGAACAGCAATTTTTTTGATTAATGATCCAAATAAGATCAAACTAAGCATGTATTGGAGTGGAATGAAAGTCCAGCTACCTGTTCTCTAACAAGCTGTGACTTCCACTTAAAATCATCTGACTACAGTCATACGAGCAAACATCGCCACAGCAACCGTTCACTTCAAGGCTAAAACATGTTGCTGAAGCGGAGGAAAATCTATAACTCTGGTTTAAATTTTATTGTCTGTCAGACTGTCCTTGTTTAACACCGCGGTTGAGTGTACCTGGTTACAGAGAAAAAGGGCAGCTGTGATGCAGGCAGTGCGACAGGCCTGTCATTTAGCACTGTGGGAAAGGCCTGTCGCTTTCAAATCGACATGACGGCTTCGTTAGCGTCTGTTAGCCCTGATAAGGCCCAACTACTGCTTGTTAAAGACAATAGATGGTACAGAGTACATGCTTTAATTTTATTTTTTTTCCTAGAGGTTTCAACCGCTCAACCATGACAGATGAAGGAAGCTTATATTCCTACAGACCAGCCGCAGCTTTCATACAAACCTCTATATACACTGAATTAATAATAAATATGTTCAGCATTCTCCAAGAAATATGTGATCCGACCTCGAACAGAACCAACTGCCAAAGAACTGCGCATTTTTGGACTAAACCAGTTGCCGTTGTCAGCTGCGCTGTGCATTATGGGATGAGGAGAAATGTTTGTTGACAGTTTGCACTTTAAGCATGGCAGCTTGCGGACAAACTTGGAGTTGTGAGGAGGTGCGGAGTAAATATCCATAGTAAATAGCAGTGTGTTGTCTACCGGATTTTCCACCTCTTTGCTTACTTCCGGGAGTTCTGTTGGAATTTTTCCGCACGTTAATTCTGACCAATCAAAGTGCAGTTATGGAAATGCATTCAAGACACAGCTGGCCATCAAAGGATGTGGATGTTGTCACGTGACTGCATTTTGGTTCGTTTTATCAACTCATAAACTGATTTGGACCAAAGCGATCAGTGTGGTGTGAAAAGGAACCAAAACACCTGAAAAATGCTATAAAGTATCATTTTTCGCCTTTGGTCCGGATCAAATGAACCGAACTACAGATGTGAAAGCACCCTAAAACAACATTCGGAGGCAGTAAATAAATACTACAGGTTAAGGCAATTCTATGCGTTCGTTGAGTCAATCTATGCGTTCGCCCATGGTCAATCATCATTAGAGCGACACACTCAGGCTGAATAACGCAAGGACATTAGAATTCTGCCAAAGTGTGTCTGATGAGTTCGCATAAAGTTTACAAAATGTTTATCATAACTGGCGCTAAGACCCACAATCTGCCCTACCTAAATTTACGGCCAGGAGTCACTACTGCGAAATACACCAAAGGTAAACTTGCAATCGTGTTTTTCTGTTTGTTTGTTTTTTTAAGTAATCATATAGTTTAGAAACTTTCTTAGTAAAGATATTACAACAATCTTTCATAAGGAAATATTACTCTGGTTGTATCCTGCGCCACAAAAATGTATCATTTTAGTGGATAACAGTAGTTGATCCGAGGAAAAAGAAAGACATGCTGCTACTGTACAACTCGTAGGTGATCTATACAGGTGTAGCTGGTGAAGGAGGAGGGTTTCTGAAAGCACGCTGCCACTGCTAAAGCAAATGCTAACCAAGTATTTGAAGGTTGAGCAGCGAGCTCATTGGCTACTGATACAACAGGAACCAATAAGCTGTGCCCTCAAGAGAATGATGTGATTGCAGATTGAGTTAAGGACCTATCAGAGTGTGGCATTTAAAATTTCATGACAGAACTTTTTATTTATATGTATATATAAATAGCCTGGAAATCCAGATCTAAAAGATGAATGGGCTGGCGTCGACTAATGAAAATTGGCCAACTCGAGAGGCGGTACCAAGCATGCATTTGAAAATCTCACTGCACGCAATTGGATAACACTACTTCCAATCACAACAATAAACTTCAGACGCTACGCTTAGCTACCAGCGGAGTTAACTGGTAGATGAGACTCTTGCCGTATCCGGTCGGCAAAACAGCAAAAACGCCCTTCTTGCAAAGGAACGACTCGAGCGGCGTCTTCTGTTCCTGTTTTAGATAAAAAGCCAAGTCTAACTCGTTCATTGTAGCGCCCAAAGCCGTTTCAAACAACTGGTGTTCATCCATAGGCATCTTGCAATGTATACTAATGACTTCGACGTCACAGCGCTGTCGTCTTCTGTTTAGCTCGCCTCTGGCCCGCCTATATCAGATAACCCGATGTGATTGGTGCAGCTCAGATCGAGGGGCATTTTAATGAGCATCATTACTCTACAACGAGTAACTCGCTGAGCAAATTCAACTTGTGCCCTCCCGAGAACTCTGGATTACCAGGGTAATATATAATATACATCCGACGTAAAACCTGTGCCAAATCAAATGTGTGTGTGAAGCGGACCCTGCAAATGAGCGGGAATAACAGTATGAAGATGGATACTATAGAAATAAAAAAGGTTTTTCATCATTTCAATAAACAGTGGGAATCCTCTAAACCCAGGTGAGAAAGTCACAAAAGTGATATGCGTGATAAAAGTTACTAAAGAATCGTTTCCCTTATGACACTGCCCTGGGTAATGAATTTCAGATTTCATCAAAAATTAAAGAACATGTAGCACATCCCTAAAATTGCTTTCTTTTAGTCACTACAAAAGTTGTTCTAGACTATGACAGAATCCTTCACTTATGTTTTATGCATTTGCTGAAGCGGAAAACTGCAGTCTTCATCCATTGCATTGAGACTTGTGGATTTGCAGGCAAGACAGTGCAGCTGCCGTGAAGTGTAAACAGCGTTTCAGCAGAGGTTATCTGAAGGTGGCTCTCATTCGCATTATCGCCTGACAAATAGAAAGGGATTTCGCAGGCAGGCTAATTGAGCAAACGACATGGGGCCGTAATCGTGAATGCAACGGCATGCATGAGTACAGTGGGAGACTGAGTGGACTTGACCCATCTAATGTAGATACATTAAAAGCTTAGAAGAGCACAGAGGAAATGTCATATTTAAAAGTGACCCCTTTCAATTACATGATTACACATCAAGAAATCAAATACACGAAGCTTTATAGTCATATGTATACAGTATATGCACAGAAAAACCCATTGTTGTGTGTCTCAGGGTTTGTGTTTGCCTATCCCTTAAAATAATAAAAAATCAAAATAAAATTCCATGGTAACCATGGTTTCTACCATATTACCATAGTTACTACAGATATTGTGGAGACTGAAAAAAACAACTTTGTTAAAGGAGGAGTGACTACTGTGCAAAACTTAGTGCACAATGGGTATTTTGCATGGTTCTGATGACTGCCAGACATTTGTATTTTTTTAAAGACAGTAGTGGCTAACATCAATAACACAGTTTCAAAACAGAAAAAGGAAATGGTGGTCATTTGGTGGAAACATACAGTAACAATGGCATACACAGGGCTGTTCATCAGAGAATGCACTTCTTCCACATTTCCCCTATAGCATTGCTAATGTAAGCATGCTTGTGCACACAGCCGTCACTCTTGTTTGTCCATGTAGAGGGCAAGCCAATGTGTCCTGTTTGGGTGTTTGTCCTGCTCATCAATTCAGACAGCCCTCTGTGTCGACCGCCTCTGTTTGTGTGTGTCGGGAGGCTTAGCCCCAAGGAGAGCGTGGCCCTTCACAGCCCAGCGGTTTGGTAAAACTTGCCCCATTAGTGAGTTACCTGTTGGCAGAGCGGAGAGCAGGGGCTGCTGGGAGTTTTCCGCAACACTGGCCTCATCCTCCAGCAGTCACACTTGATTCCAGTTAACGCCAAGCTGAATGAGGACGTGCAGATTACCTCTCTGACATTTTCAGGTGGGAGGGAGGTATAAAAAAAAAAAAAGGGTATGGAAGAGAAAACGCAGAGGGGGGTCTGGACGAACTACTAGGGGCCACTTAGACCTGAAAATGTTGGTGTAACTGATGTGGATGTGTTGTTGTTTTATTTATTTATTTTTTGCTGCCCAGCTCCCATAATGTTTGCAATTACAAACAGTGCTGGATAAAATACTCAAGGGATAAAAAGCTTTTTTCGCTCAGCATGACAACTATCGGCTTGATGAACACAGATGTATCATGTCATTATATATTTAAATATTTATTTGATTTAAAAGGAGGAACTTAATGCATTTAAACTACATACAAAATGGTTAAAAAAGCCTGTCAAGAACATGTCAGGGTTACATTTTTAATGTAAAATAAAAAAATAAAATAAATGAACATTAAGTTAAGCCTATTTTTTGGATGATTAATAATGTTTGCAACTTTTGTTTATTCAAAATATCCAAAATAAAAATTGATAACGTAAAAAATAATATAATAAATATTCTCAATGCTGGATTGTGGAAAACATATTGATATAGAATAATTAAATTGCAAGGTATTTAGAGTCATTTAGCATTTGTTGTGAGTAAACTAAAATAAAAATATTATTATTATTATATATATATTTTTTTTTAAATGTAACGTAGTAAAGCACTGCCATTGTGAAAAACTGTGATAATAATAATAAAGAAATCTTAATCTTATTGCAAAAATAAGAAGACATTTTGGTTTTGGGGTCGAAAGTAACCTGGACGTGTTTTTTTATTTAATTTTTATTCATCCATATATTTAATACAATCAAAGACAAACAATTTATTTTGTTGCAATTACAAACCTGATGATGAGATGATTGTGCTATATTGACAATTATGTTCAGTAGTGACTGAGGACAATGTACTAAAAAAAGAAAATGTTATCCTTTGCAGTTTTGACAAAACGATCCCCTTTCACACTGTATTATTATTATAGACAATAATGGTAATGCACTTTGAAACCTGTTTTCAAAAGTGTTTCATTGTCATGTAGGATTGAAAATAATCCAAGATATTTTAAATGAACAAAGACATTTGATGCTGGGTAAGATTAATGGTATAAGTCATCATCATATCATACATCTATTTTGTAACTATTTTAAGTGTGACCATTACCATATTTTGTCATTAAACCTTTTCAATTACAAATGCACCTGAGACCCGTTTCAATAGCGCGCGCTCCCTGTAGGCATGTTTACATTAGCAGATGAGTTGCCATGAGAAAGACTGACATCTCTATCTTTCATACAGATTACAGAGAATATTTGTCGTTTTGAATTAGATAATTTAATAGCAGAGACTTAAATGTTTATAAAGATAAAGCCTATTGCTTGTGCCTGTGTGACTAGTATTCACTGAGTTTTGTTTAAGTTTAGAGACGTGCTCCAGAAAAAAAGTTCACGGAGACGCCTGTTTCTTTTTTTTTTCATTTTACAAAAGCACAATGTTTTGTTTTGATTTTAAGTGGACACATAGAAAAATAGACATTTAACAGTTTACTTTTTTCATATTTCTTAAGTCTGTAAGAAATGACAGAGTATTTTAAGTCTATTTTGCTATGTGAAAATATCCAGCAAAACGCGCCGGTGCGTTTGTCGACCAAGGATTAACTTTAGCCTAATAGGAAGGAACAGAAATTGTGACTAAAAATATATGCTCACTCACATCAAGACGCCGTTGCGGTGGTGGAGTCCATGCGAGAGGAGCAGCATTTGGCACGCACTGCTTTTCAGCGCAAGCATGCTGTTACAACACTACACCTATACGTCCCATCCTAACCACTGTACTTAAATACAGATAAAGCTAATGCTCAAAATCTACGCTAACTTTATGCAATACTATGCTACTAACTAACTATGCTTCTAACAATACTACACGAACTGCGAATTAACTATCTAGGCTACACGAAATAATGTACTGTAAATAACTATATAAATGCTATGCTAACTAGATGCTAATATACGCTATCCTGATCGTTTCCAATACTCGCGACGGAACAAGATGCTTTTATACCAGGGGCTGCCAAGGGTGTGGTGAGCTCGAACCTGCTTACGTCACTGGGTACCACAACTGCCAATAGGAAAATTCGACTGCAGTAGCCACCGTTCAACCTGAAGAGGGCAGCACTCTTTTACACCATATATTGTAGAATTAAAACACTTTCTACCCAAATATCAAAAAATGTACTTGAATCAATGAACAGCACTAATAAAGCCCCAGTCTTAAAAATCATTAAAAAAAAAAAAAAAAAAGTTGTTTTATGATTTAGTTATCCTTTAAAAGTTAGAAAAGTTTAGCCTGGAGCGTGAATTTGATTGGCTTGTAAGCTCAGATAAATGGACAAAAAGAGGCAAAATTTGAGTCTTTTAAAAATGAAAGAATAAGACAGCACCAGTGTTGAGTTTTAATAATACTCAACCACTAAATTTATGAAATGCAATTGCTTTATGTCACAGTCTGCATTTAAAACCATGCACATTCTCCCCAGCATCTTTTTTTATGCTTAATCCCCGAGCTCGTACTCAACCAAGCGGCTCGTTTTGCCCCGGCCCAGACATTGAGTCATACTGATCTCCAGGTACAGACTGCTCACCGGACCACGTCCCCCTGATCTTTCCTGGCACCTGTCTCCTCTAATGCCACGGTGCAGGAGGGGAGGGTTGTCTGCATTTGAAGCGTGACCCCAAAGTGAGTAAGAGCTGACATTTTATCCTCACACGCTGCCTCTGAAGGCTCACCACGGCCCGTAATGGGAACTAATTTTCACGTGACTCATGTACAAGCCTCCGTTTCACCATTTCGGTAATCGGAGAGACAGGTTCTCGGCTGGTCATTTCAACCCGATTTGACTAATTCTTCGAAAGAAACGTTCTCAAAAACCCAGCACGAAAGATAGTTGGGGGCTAAACCGGGTTGTGCTGATGTTGCTAAACTGTTGCCTACGTGGGAAAGCTCTGGTAAATAACATCATGGGCGTGTGGAGCATGTGAAACGGCTGGCTGTCACACAACAGACAGCATGATGGACACCAGAAAAGAGAAATCTCACAGATTTGACGCAATAGCAGAAAAAAATAACACGTACAGTGTGAAAGAGCCAAATTCTCCAGCACATTGTGTGGGCGTTCATATTTTCATTGAAAGATACCCTGTTATGTGCCATGACGAACATTGAAAAAGAGTGCAGTGCTTTTCATATGTGCATAGAGTATATATATATATATATATATATATATATATATATATATATATATATATATATATATATATATATATATATATATATATATATATATATATATATATATATATATATATATATATATATATATATATATATATATATATATATATATATATATATATATATATATATATATATATATATATATATATATATATATATATATATATATATATATATATATATATATATATATATATATATATATATATATATGTAATATCATTGTGACTATTCAGAGAGGGAGAGAGAGAGGGAGAGAAAGAAAAAAAGATAGATCAAGGGATTACAGTAATAACTTTAGAATATTGGATCTTTTTATTTAGGTTGACTGGACACAAAATGCTTGTTCCTGTCTGGGACACTCTGATAAAGGGTTTATTAGATGGAAAAAAAGAAAGCGATTTTTCTCATGCACCATCATATTGGCTATTTGCCATTGAATATAGCCAGGGGCATAACAAATGTATGGCTGTTGTGTTGTGAAAGGTGAACATGCCATCCTTACAGACTGTCAGGTGATCGCCAACAGGCATGGACGTGTGGTTTGCTATGTCTAGCATGATGCACCACCATGGCATGTGTCTATGAGAGATTCACTGCATTTATTTTTTGTTTTATTTCTTCCCTCTCACTTTCCTTTCTCTACAACTAAATGTTTCACCAGCTTTACATGGAAGCTGGCAGTAGGTAATGGATGCCCAAAGGCAATTAGTGAAAAATGTTCTCCTGCTTGCTCTCTCCTGTTTTCACCTCCTCACTCAAAACCTCACTAGGTACATAATTGTGTTGCTTTCTAGATATAATGTAGGCAGCATTATATCCTTCACAATGTATGAAATCCCAGAATGCATTGCGACAGAGCAATATACCGTAAAACTTCAAATAATAGCCAAGTCCAAAATAGACGCCCGTCTCTTTTACACGCCTGGTGTGGCTACAGGTTTGGAGAAATAAAGGCCGGTCTCAAATAGAGGCCCGGTCTGTTTTTTAGTTTCGGGTTGTATTTAATCTTCTAAAACCCGTCAGATCGTCTGTTTAAGCCAGTTCTATGGAGCAGATTGCGCACGCAAGAGAGCCCTGCGCATCTGGGCGGGAGCTGTTAGCGCAAGCAAGGCAGGCAGAGTTAGCGGAGGCCGGAGAGGGAAAAGTGGAGGAGAGGGACGAGGAGGAGGAATTCGCCGACTTGTAGTTGAGGATCGCGGTGATGATGATAGTGATGAATAGGGTCCTTTTGTATCACATGTTTGCAGCTGTTTTACAGGGTAGCCTTCATTCTTTCTTGTTGATGTGTTTCTGGCAACTAGTTCATAGGTTCGATGGATATTACCGGTAACTTGTAATGTTCAGCCCATGGCTGTCACATGGTTTGTTTTTTTTATGCTGCCAATAGTCTAAAGGGGGTCGCACACCGTACGAGAAGCGCAGCGCCGCGCCGCGTCTAGGACAACTCGAGGTATCGCACACCGGACGCGCACTTTGTCAGTTTATGGCCAGCAATATAGTTATGTTTAAGGATATTATGGAATTAAGATCATGTCTGTACTATGTTATGATTGTAGGCTACTGTACAATTAAATACAATTGTTGCTTAGTCTGCAGTCTGAATTCACTTTACCTCAGAGCGTCCGTTAACTGAATGAATTGAGAATATCACCTGAAAATCCGATAACATCAGCAGTTTTCATTCAAGCAACTGATTTCTGTTAATGAATGTAAAACTGAATGTATATTGCAGCACAGGGTAAAGTCAGTATATACATTAACGACGATTTGAGACAATGTACACTCAGAGAATAATTGTTCGAATTTTAAAGACTGGTGCTGCGCTTTTCGTCTGGTGTGCGTCCCCCTTTAGACATACGGAAATATAGTAGGCTAATTCTGACATTAACTGATTTGTTAAACACAAACACAGATTTGGTAACCTCCTACTGTCATGCTCATCTCAACACTAAATTAAAGGCCTGTCTCATATAGACGCCTGTCTCAAATACAAGCCGGTGCAGTTCGGCGATTTGGGAAAATAAAAGCCCGGGCTATTATTTGAAGTTTTACGTTAGCAAACAAGACGAGAGAAATGTGGGAAAAAAGATAGATTCGCTCACTCATTAACTCACACAGTGATTCAATCATTCTATCAGTCATTCATTTAATTATAACCCTGTCATTCACTTACTTACGTTTCATTCTATGTTTACTAATTCAAACATCTCCTGTATTTGTAACATCTCTCATATTCAAACCTCTCTTAGTCAGCAGGATGATGCAACTTATAATCCTCTATTACCTTCACTGGCTTACGGTTTACTTTGCGTATAAACTTCAAGTACTAATTCTCACTTTACAAAGCTCTACATGAACTTGGTCCTATATTTATCTGACTTACTTCAGCCTTATGCTCCTGTTCGTTCTTTACGATCTTCTAGTGCGGGATTGTCAGCCCTAAGTTTAGTCTGGTGGTGACAGTTCTTTTAGGGTTGTGGAATGCTCTTCCTCAAGACATCCGTCAAGCGTCCTCCCTTCTTTCCTTCAAAAAACCTCTTAAAAACATTTTTTTTCTCTGAATATTACTCTTCATGTAATTTTTTTGGTATTCCTCTATTTGCTTGTTGTCAGCCTTGTTTGAATCTCTCTTTGTTTGTATCTCTAACCTAACTTTGTAAGTGACCACTGTATTACTGTTTATTTGGTTCTGTTCCTTAAACTTATTTTTTAAGCGACCTTGGGTGTTGGAAAGGCTCTATATGAATACAAATTATTATTCTTATTATTTTTACTAACCTCATCTTGGTAACCCCGGTTAATATTGATCATGAATGATCCATGTTGATGCGTGTCTGTCCAAGACGACTGCCATATCTGCTATAGCACTGCATGAACAGTATGTACAGTTCACTGAATGCACTTTTAACAATAGGCTGTGACATTACATAATGCCTAATAGTCCATTAGAACCATAATGCTGCTCATATATCCATCACTAAAAGCTGCTCTGAAGTACCAGAAATGCATATGCTTGTATTGTGACATCACTATAATTTTATCTGTAACAGGGTTGAAGAAAACCGCATGTGTTTTTTCAAACGGAGCTGTCAGACGTGTTTCTCGATCCATGTGAGGCACGTGTCTACAGTCTTCCAGATAAGAGCAGAACTATTTCAGATTTTAATTGGGCTGTGCATCATGTTCGCGGCAGACAGCAGCACTGTGTGAGCCAGCTGTATTAGATATGATTTTCATGGTGCATATGGCTCACAGAACCCAACAGAGATACGTGGATGTGTTTCACGGTGCGGTTTACTGCCTCTCATGATCATCTGTGAGGGTAGATCTAAGGGATCTCCCATTTCAAAGATAGCCTGTCAACTACCGTAACACAACACAACTTTACATAAACTACCCTCGCGCGCGCACACACACACACTTGTTGTGTTTTCATGTTTTATGGGGACTTTCCATAGCACTAACCCAACCCCTAAACCTACCCATCAAAGAGAACTTTCTGTATTTTTCACCTGGATTATATGAGGCATTGTTTATTTCACATCTTTGTTAATTTTTTTTATCTCTGCTTGCAATTTATTATTTTCTATGCAGATGCAAACCCCTATAAAATCACACCAATCATTCTAGAATGATTAATTATTTCCAAATAGAGCTGTTCAATTCATTTAGTGAAATTGCTTTTCATATTGAAAAACTTTTGTTAATGTGAGTTAATAAAATATGCGAATTCATGTTCGTTCACAGTGTATTAAATTAACAGATACAACACTTGATCCTAAAATGTCTTGGAAAATGTTGAGATTAACGTTAAGTTAGATAAACATTAAGTAAATCCTGTAGAGGTATTGTTCATTCATTGTTAGTACATGTTAAAGGTATATCGGAGGATCTTTCCAAATTTTAGATAAGACCCGCCCTCTCCACTTTTTGAAACGTTTGATTGATTCACCAGAATGATTGACAATTAGGAGGACCAATAGTATAGGTTACCCACCAAGAAGTAAAACATCCTCCGCTATACCTTTAAAATCTGTGATGTTGTTAGTATTAGTCAATTTCAAGTTAACAGAGTCAGCTTTTTAGTATTTAGAGTATTTAGTCTAATGTTTTCATATGGGGAGTATCTTTTTGAACAAAAAGTCAAATTGCATAAATATTTGTTTTTTGTAGATGAAAAGTTGAAGTATTATTATTTTATTTATTTATTTTTTATATCAGGTCAAGTTGTAATTTAAATTGGGGCAAGTTGTCACGTGTGTTAAATGCATTTTAACTCCACCCAATCCATTAATTGCTTGAATTACAATATGTAATATATTTGTTGGCCAAACAATAATACATATTTAAGCAATATAAAACAAAATTTGTTTTCATTTTTGCTGTTTAATGAATTTGTTTGAATTTACATAAACATAGTACTGTTTAAATTCTGATGAAAAGCCATTAAATAACCTAAAACACATTTTAAATGCAGATTTGTTATGGGAAATTACTTTTTTTTTTAAACGGTAGATGATAGTATTTCATATTTCAGACAAAGCTATTTCTCTTGAATCAATGTCAATAAGGTTTTCATTGTGACAACTTGCCTCGCTGGTTAGCATATGGTAAACGAATCTTCCCCTTCTCATAGTACATAATAAAACATACAACAATCAGAACACATCAGCTTTGTTTCACAATATCAAGTTCCACCCGCGTTCTTTTCGATACTATTTATTAATGTAATCATTTTCTTTTGACAACAAACATGGCAATATTGTAGCATCGTCTTGGTTTTTTATCTGATTCTGTGTGCAATATAATCTCAAATTTTCTGTGGTATCTCGGAAGACCAAACGATGAAGGAAAAGTTATTAGAGGGCAGACCGGGGATATTTTCCCACAAGCTCATTTAAACCTCAAACCTGTATTGTGCTCATAAACTAAAGGGAAAGTACACCCACAGTTTCTAATTCAGTCTATTAGATATGGTCAAGTAATCCTTTTATTTGAATGGAGGTCCAAGGCCTGCCTTATATCTGAAGCAATTGTGCTATTTCTGTAGCAGAACTGTGAATGGATCCATTTGAATGCATGGACTAGTTCATAAAGAAAAATTCGATATTTTTTTCCTCTCTTCTCCATGCAATAATGGAAGTGTTTTCCTTTTTTTGTTTAAGAGCTGTAGGATATCATATCCATAATATCATGTATTTTATAGCAAATTGTTTATTGGCTGGCATATCCAATTATAGAGTCTGATGTAAAACCAATATGGGTGAATCTCAACCCACATTTATATATACTCAGGATTTTTTTTTTTTGAAATTTTTTTTATAGTCTCTTAATCTCACCAAGGCTGCATTTATTTGATCAAAATACAGTGAAAACAGTAATACTGTGAAATATTATTACAATTTAAATTAACTGTCTTCTGATGTAATATATTTTAAACTGTAATTTATTCCTGTAATGCAACGCTGAATTTTCGGCAGCAATTACTTCAGTCGTCAGTGTGATCCTACAGAAGTTATTTTAAGATCATTTCTTATTATTATAAATGTTGAAAACAGTCTTAACTGTTGTTGTTGTTGTTGTTGGAAATCATGATACACTGCCATTCAGAAATTTGGGGTAAGTAAGATTTAAATAAATAAATAAATAAATAAATAAATAAATAAATAAATAAATAAATAAATAAATAAAACTTTTATATAGCAAACTGATAAAGAATACATTTTTGAAATTAATAAATATGACAACAAAGTTATATTTATAATAAATGCTGTTCCTTTGAACTTTCTATTCATCAAAGAATCCTGAAAGAAAAATCACAGTTTTTACAAAAATATTGAGCAGCACAATGTGTTTAACATTAATAATATAAGAAATGTTTACAAATCAGCAGATTCGAAGGATTTCTTAAGGATCATGTGACACTGAAGACTGGAGTAATGATGCTGAATATTTAGCTTTGATCACAGGAATAATTTACATTTTACAATAAATTACAGAAACGAGATAATTTAAATTGTAATAATATTTCACAGTATTACTGTTTTTACTGTATTTTGATCAAATAAGTGCAGCCTTTGTGAGATTAAGAGTCTTCTTTCAAAAACTGATGATTCAAAAAAAATGATTAATGTTTCCATATTTGTAAAGGATTTACATAATAAAATGTATATAATTTATATGATTTATATTAGATGTTAAATATGTTATGTTTAAAAACATTTCAACTTATATATGTACAAAATGTATATAAATAAAATGATATAAAATGTGCAATTAAATCATAATAATTAAATTGTTATTAGATATATCAACATAACTCTCTCTCTCTCTAAAAAATGCGTGTGTGTGTGGGAGGGGTGTTCGGGCAAAATATTTAGAAATGTGTTAGATACATTTGTGCACTGAAAACATGTACCCTTTTAAATAATGTGCATGTATTTGTACAGGTCTTCTGACATCATTATAACAACTACCTGCCTTCTATTATAAATGTGCCTCATTTTGTAAACCTAGCTTTGGCTCCCAGTCCTGTTTAGCATGCAAGATACACCCACGCATCGCGAACACATTGAGATTCTCTCCAGTCGTACCCACACAGACTACAGTGCAACAGAAGTGCATAGCCAAGACCTTGTTCTGTTGTTACTCCATCTCCCTCCTTTCTATTCAACTTCTCTTTTTATTTCTACACTTTCTGAAATCTGTATCGTATTCTCACTCTCTAAGCACATTACAGAAACAGAACAGGACTGTCTGTAAAGCACAAACTTCTCAAACTGATTAATTTCTTATCTCATGTCCATCTAGTGAGGTTCATTCAATCTATTGCTTTCATATTACACCCTAACTATAAATAAATGCATTAACACAGATAGAAAATCTTGAATTTAGTCAAATTGATATATGTTTCCAATTCAGGGTGACCCTGGACCACAAAACCAGTCACATGGGTCAATTTTTTTTGAAACTGAGATTCATACATCATCTGAAAACTGAATAAATAAGCTTTCCATTGTATGGTTTGTTAGGATAGGACAATATTTGGCCAATATACAACTATTTGAACATCTGGAATCTGAGGGTGCAAAAAAATGAAAAGCTACACACTCCATCAATTAGGGTTAAAAGAACTGTTGCATAACATACTAGAAATATAATAATCACTGCAATAATGATCCAATAGAATTCATTTCAAAATCTGCCAAACTTCCCATACTACTTCTGAATAGAATGTCTACTTCATAAATTGTATGACAATTGTAGAAATAATGGTTCAGATCACTCAAACCACATATGGAAATGGAGGCGCCCTTATATGGGCAGTAATGGAGTTTGGTTGTCACCTAGTGAAAATGTTTGGTACTGCGCCCAAACAAAATCTTACTGAAAGCTCATTTTTTGAGATATCGACCTAACATTTGAAACACAACTTGTTCAGATTTTTGGCTTTGACATTATTATTTACAATTTACAATTATTATTTTTGGCTTTCATTTTCTTGCAGTTTTAGAGTCTCCCAGGTTTTAAAAAATATATATTTTATATAAAATATGAATATTTAAAAAAAAAAAAATTACATTGTACATTTTCATAAACAAGACAAATTTTACGTCTATACTCCAAAGCATTCTTTAATTACAACCATTTAAGTTTGAAATGTGCATTTTCATGTCTACTCAAAAAAGGGGGGTGACACTTAAATGGTTAAGCATTTGCCTATTTAAATCCAAACATACATTTTTTTTTTTTTGCCAGGCAGTGTGTACATACATACATAATATTATTCTAGCTTCATGCATTCTTTTTTTTTTTATCAGCACTTGAAGTTTCATTAAAAAGGCAACATTTTGAGCAAAACTCTGAGAAAATTGTGTTTTTGTCGAAGACTCCATTGGGATCAGATTCAGAATGATGATCAAAACACAGATGGAGTAGTTTGATCCATCAACACCCCCAAAGCTTCACAGCCCTATAACTCGTCCTGGGGCGACATTTCATCCGGTAACATTAGGCAGTTTTGATTTATATGCTGTTTAATGTTGATGATCACGTTGTGTGTAAGCAAAGATTATTTCGCTTGTTTTTGGAGACAGGGGTTCTGATCTCTTTCAGAAGATGCGTAACAGCGCCCCCTACCATATAACAGTGAAATCAAGGACTGCCGTAAAATCCAGTCAATGGTGGGGTAAGAGTTAATGGGATTTTACTTCTATTTTTCTGCATGGCAGCTTTGATTCAGTGTACAGATGATCTTCCATTTTTTTTGTGTGAAGGTCATTGAAACATTTCAGAATAAACAGGTCTACAGAAATCATGATAGGCCAATTGTCACTAACATAATGGCTGTCATCCTCTTTTGAAGGGTATTCGTTTTCTTTTGTTCATCCCAAACAACATTATCCTTGTGTGAACTTGCTCCTACCTGACCTCGCTTCCCTCGACATGCCGATCACGTCTCATTTCTATGGCTCTTTCCCCTTTGAACCCTCAATGCTGGCCGTCCAATTCGCCTTTGCAATTAAACATACATCTCAACGTCTTTCTCCACCTCTACTGCATCCTTCCGCCCTACTTAATGCTATTCATTTGCAAGCTTGGCAGCCTCACACCACTCTGTTGTGTGCTCCAAACGTGCACGGGTTTCTAAGCTTGGCACAAGCTTTTGGCACCGTTCAGGGTGACACAATAGTTTTTACCAATGCGCCAGAGCTCGGGCCTGTCCAACCGGTGCGCTCGATTGCTGATAAGAGCTCTTGCAGATCTGACTAGGCAGCCGTTTCTGTTCGCTATCACTATCTCTTTGGCTGGAGAGAGGCAGTGAGGACTAACACAAAGATGGGGGAAAGGTTAAGGAAAGGGTGGGAGAGGAAAAAATGGTTGGAGAGCAGACGGAAATGATTGAAATGGAGATAAAGGCCTGGAGTGGAGGAGATGGGTGATGGTTTCATTAAGGCACTGGCTGGTCCTAACCAAAGCAATGTGATAAGCTGCCGACAAGTTCTGTGACTCAGCACAATTACTGCCACACAAAAAACAGTTAAGTTTCCAGTAAAAATAGCTTAAAATCTTTAATTTACTTGAGAAGCAAAAGTGCACAGGAAAATGATTAGTTCATTTTCTCACCCTAATGTTGTTTTAAAATCATGACTGACTTTCTTTCTCCAGAACCCTGAAAATGAAGAATTTGTTATTGTTGACAGAGTTTCATGATTCAAAAAGGATGCAAAAGTACCTTACAATTCCATGACTTGTTACATATTGTAAGCTATATGACTAAATAATAAGGATAATAATAATATGTAGCCTAACCAAATCTAACATTACATTGATGCTAATATAATGAAATAATAGAATGTTAATAGTACCAGTGAATGAATGAATGAATGCATGAATGGATGGATGAATTAATGAATGAATTAATTAATGAGTCAATGAATAAATGAATAAGTGAGTGAATGAGTTGAATGAATGAGTGAGTGAACGAACGAACGAGCGAGCGAGCGAGTGAATTAATGAATTGTTTCACAAACAAAACTGCTTATTGAATGGCATCATTGTATATTCCCCTGGAGAGAATCTAGAAAATGTAAAAACAGGGAATTTTAACTTTTATTATAATTTTTAAATATTGTAAATATTAAATATAAACAAACATAAATACTACATATGATTTTATTTATGGAATATTGTGTTATTTATGTGTGTGTGTGTGTGTGTGTGTGTTGTGGCACTAACCTCCTCCATCACAAACCTATAGTTTTAATACAAGCCAATCAATCAGATTTGAGGCAGCCTTTACAGAAAACAATTGCCATTTTCCTTTACATGAATATGACCAATGGTGGGACTATCTCCAGGATAAATATGCTGAAGTGTTTTCAAAACCATCTTTAGCCTGCTATTTCCAGTGCCATTGAATTCTAAGTTACAGATCGTCTTGTCAGATATAATGGCGTTACACTTTCAAACACAGGCATATAAGCTTAGGTACAAAATAGATTCTGTTTAACGCAACATCTTTTTAGAGACTTTATGGCTTCCCCTGCCCTGCTTTCCTCCTGCTGTTCTCTTTCAGCCAAAATCCTTCAGGCATTAACACTACTCGATCTTCCTCACGGTGCTAAATGTAACATCTTGGCCGGCTGTTGGCAGTGGATAAGCTGAGTAAGCAGAGTTTCTTTAGATGTATCGCTCTTTTATAGCTGTACATCAGAAACGTGAATCCTTTGAGCTTGATGGCTCATTCACAGAGCTCCATAATGCTCTCTGGGCCAGGAACAGACCTGAGGAAGTGGATTCCTGATCCATCACACTTTTGTTGGACACTCTTTTTGTTTTTGGCCTTTTTTGCCACTTTGTATTGGCAGTGATACTTGAGACAGTTTGGGAGGAGGGGAACGAGAAACAGGAACAGATCTCAAACACACACACACACACATTAAGCGCCTAGGCTTTGTTCTAAGCGCTAGGCCACAGTTCTGATGTTTGCAGCTTCTTTGGCTTGTCACAGAGACAAAGACATATAGCTGTATAAAGATACAGCCTATAAAAATAGCATTTCAAATATCTAAATCTATCTGGGTCATTCTCAGGAAACAATGTAATTTATGCTATAATTTTATTTTTATTTTTAGTCATTTCTTTTGACAAGGTTATTGCTGAACAATCCATACAAATGTTATATCATCTATTCATTCATCCATCCATCCATCCATCCATCCATCCACCCACCCTCTGCCATCCATCCATCCATCTCTATACACCCTCTGCTATCCATCTATCCATCCTCTGCTATCCATCTATCCATCCATCCATCCATCCATCCTCTGCTATCCATCTATCTATCCATCCTCTGCTATCCATCCATCCATCCATCCATCCATCCATCCATCCATCCATCCATCCATCCATCCAT
>FLSR01004868.1:1113854-1127232 GCA_900092035.1 Leuciscus waleckii
TGTGTGTTCAGGTTCAGTAGCAGTCATGAGCGCGAGCACATGTGAAGAGTTCTTAACTCTTCTCTGTCAATACATGCCTTTGAATGCAACACTCTGAAGATTCACTTTATTTCGACATTGTCTAATAATCCAAATGTATTGATAAGTTACTATGATACAAACCAGAGGACAGGCAATGATTTTCGAGCTATACAGATGGCAGAAATATTGCTTACGTCTCTCTTCTGTTTTTGTTGCAAATATAGCTGATAATAATAGTCATTTAAATAAACAAAATTTTAATTATATCATTTTATATATATGACGACTTCAGAGGCAAAAGCCTCTAAGTACCATCTGAAATTTACTTCTAAAAGAGCATTTTTATCAAGCTTGTATGTTTATGTTCACACTTAAATGGCAATGAAAAGTAGCCTACCTATTAATTGTCATTAAGTGAAATTAAAGTGAAATTACTGAATTTAAATATACGAGCTTGATAAAAATGATTGTTTTAGAAGAAAATTTCAGATGGCACTCAGAGGCTTTTGCATCATGAAGTCGTCATATATATACTGTATATATAGGCCTAAATGATCCGAAGTAACTAGTTACTCACTACTTGAGTAGTTTTTTCATTGGATACTTTTTTACTCTTACTCAAGTAACTATTAAGATTATTACTTTTACTTTTACTTTGAGTAAATATTTCGATAAGTACTTGTACTTTTACTTGAGTACAGTTTTTGGATACTCTACCCACCTCTGGATGCCTTGCATAAAATAAATCATTTTATTCGTAAAGATCTAAATCTAAATACTGTGTATGATGTATCCCCGAAGCTGTTAACTGTTTGTTGGGCAGGTTATGAGTCAGTCACAGCCAGAGGTGGGTAGTAACGTGTGTATTGCCTGACGACGTCGTCATACTCAGATTCTCAGATTCTAGTCAGAATGTGAGTCTGATACTGCTCCATTGAGCTTTGATTATGGGGCGTGTTTCAACCGAACCAGGAAGGAAAATGCCTCTGCACTCAATTGGATAGACCTATAACCAATCAGAGCAGCGGAGTAAGTGACGTATGTTTTTCATTCATGTTTCCGATCGACAAATGTCTTGATCGTGGTTCTCTGTTCCTCTTTTAAAATCAATGCGCTGTCGATATCTTCTATAACAGACGGAGGAGGAATCTACACATAATGTTTTATAAACAAAGTTCGAGAGGAGCACGTTCAAATAATCAATCCAATCAACTTGTCATCAAACAATGACCGTCTGGTCTACACTATCAGCATGAGAGGAAGCATATATTTATTCACTTTGTCAACTCACCTAACATTCCTTGACAGTTTTCAGCATCCCTCCACTCACTCTCGGCCTGTTCTTCCACAGCCTGGAATACGGGGGGAGCACTTTGGGTTCGGGCCGAATACCGAGCCCGGAGCCTCTCCTCAAACAGCACGCCAAATATGCATTTATTCTATCTGACTTATTTGTAAGTGTGAACTCGTGAAATAACAATTGTCCAGCGGCCGTCATCTGTGTTGTAAACTAATTCAACCCAAGCGCTCATTGGTGACGTGGATGATTACGTTACGTTGCTCATCTGTCCATCATCGTATAAAGCCCGCCCTGACAATTTGATTGGTCCGAACAATTTTTGTTCGGGCATAATAGCTCCTCAACGGAACGAGTCCAGACCGAACTTCCCGACCTAAACATTTTGTGGGCGGGGCTAAGTTCGGCTGGCATCCAGGCTACAGTGGCGTGCGAAATCGTCTTGGAAACAGTTGAAAAGCTTGCAGAAATATACATTTGATTACATTTTGGAGAACAGACGGAATAAGATTTGTCGATGTGCATTTTGATCGTTGTTTGTTTTCAGATGTTTAGTAGCGGTCATGAGCGTGAGCTGCGCATGTGAAATGTTTTAACTCTTTCTTATCTGTGTCAGTAGTTCCCTGCTTTTAAATGCATTTGAATGCAAAACTCTGCAGAGTCACTTTATTTCGAAATTGTCTAATAATCCAAATGTAGTTGTATAAGTTACGATTATACAAACCAAAGGACAGGCAATGATTTTCGGGCTACAGATGGCAGAAATGCTTGTCTCTTCTGTTTTTGTTGCAAAGATAGCCTAGCTTGGCAGCTCAGGTGGCCAGGGAGGACCAGGCAGCTCAGGTGGCCAGGGAGGACCAGACAGTTCAGGTGGCCAGGGAGGACCAGACAGTTCAGGTGGCCAGGGAGGACCAGGCCATTCAGGGGACCATGGCGGCGCGGCCTCCATGGTCCTATCAAGGGACCCACTGCCCCCCCAAAATTTTTCTTGGAGGCAGCTATTGGGTTATGTTCAGGAACAGACACCGGCTCAGGATCAGACACCAGGGACTTAGGTGACGTGGTGGCGGCCATCTTGTCCAGAGACACAGGCGCAGTGGCTGACCTGGTGTGAACGGTCTCTGGCTCGGCAGACGTGACGTGAACGGTCTCGGGCTCGGCAGGACTGATGTGAACGGTCTCTGGCTCGGCAGACCTGACGTGAACGGTCTCTGGCTCGGCAGACGTGACCCTGAACGGTCTAGGGCTCGGCAGGACTGATGTGAATGGTCTCTGGCTCGGCAGACGTGACGTGAACGAAAAAAAAAAGTTAGATTAATTAGCTGCGCAGTACTTGGTAGCCTTGTCCGCCTAAATGAATTATAAATAAACATAAAAAAACTAGTATGCTATTTGCAGTATATTAAATCGTTTTTGACCTAAATAATTTTGCACTGAAATGACAAACTCGAGTCTGTCGGCTCTGACAGCGTTTCATCACGCACCTGCGCAATATCATAGCCTATGATTTCCGAAAATAGTACTATGTCAACTATTGATATCAGCACAAGAACTGTTGAGGAATATGCAACATAATTTAGACAATTGTTTTTGTCATATGTTATAATAACTTACAGACACTATCATTTAAACCGTTCTGTGCATGTCCTTGGCTGAGACACGAATAGACTATTAACTTAAAGCTTTTACTCTTAAACACAAAAGGCATGTCCACTTTAATAAAAATATATATATATATATATTCATATGCAACTCATATTTAAAAAAAAAAAATTCTAATTCTTAACAAACTTTTCTTTTGGTTTCTTAATTTTTGGTTAAATGGCAGTCCATATATGGTTAATTTTAAGTCCCAATATGAATATATAGGGATGCTAATGTGGCTCCATGAGTAAATTAGTACACATTTTCAATGGTTGCACATTTTCTGAAGAACAAATAATGTTGAAACTAGAAATGTATCTTTTTTTTTTTTTTTATCAACACAAATGAACATTACTGAGTGCCATAAATAATATTTTTCCAAAGTTTGTGTGCCTGTAACTCTCAAAGTAATAAAGATATCTTAATATCTTTCTATATTCTCATTCTTAATAAACTTTTATTTTGTAATCTTCATTTTAAAGGCCCTATATGGTTCAATCCCATAGATATCATTTACATTTACATTTATATTTACATTTAGTCATTTAGCAGACGCTTTTATCCAAAGCGACTTACAGATTAGGAATAAATTAAGCGAGTCATCATGAAGAGGCAAAAACAACACAAGTAGTGCTCAAAAAACAAAGTTCAGGCATTATTCAGAGTAGCATAAACCCGACAAGTGAGGTTTTAAAGGGAAGGGGAAGGAAATATTTTTATTTATTTTTTTATAAAATTTTTTATAAGGTTAAGTGCTCACGGAAGAGATGGGTTTTCAGCTGTCTTTTGAATGTTGTCAGGGATTCTGCATTCCGGATGAGGGTGGGGAGAGCGTTCCACCAGCATGGAACTGTGAATGAGAATGTTCTGGAAAGTGATTTAGTGGCTTCCTGTGATGGAACCACGAGACGTCGCTAGTTGACCGACTTTCCCTTCAGCTTCCCACCATAACAGACAAAGAGCTGGTCTGAGGTCCTGAAACACTGCGTTCTGTCTACATAAGCACAGAGGGCACATACTGGACAGAGCAGTGCCAAGGCTTGGTCTGCCTCCTTCGAGGGCAGCGCTTGCATGTTCACCACCTGATCCCTGAAAGGAGTGGTAGGAACCTTGGGCATGTATCCAGGCCGGGGTCTCAAGATAATGTGAGAGTTAGCCGGCCCGAATTCCAGGCACGGTTTACCAACCGAAAATGCCTGCAGGTCCCCTGCCCTCTTGGAGGCCAAAGTGACCAGAAGCACTGACTTCATAAACAGGAACTTAAGCTCCACTGATCATGATGGCTCAAAGGGAGCTCTCTACAGGGCTGATAAGACCACTGCGAGGTCTGAAGAGGGTATAAGAGGAGAGCGGGGAGGATTTAGTCTTCTCGCCCCCCTCAGGAATCTGACTACCGGGTCATGCTGTCCCACCATTTTCGACTCCACAAGGTCGTAGTGCGCAGAGATTGGAGCCACGTAAACCTTAAGGGTGGAAGGAGACAACCTTCGTTCCAACACTTCTTGGAGGAAGGAAAGCACGGACCCGATCAGGCATTTTCTGGGGTCTTCTCTGCGAGACGAACACCAGGTGACAAAGAGTTCACAATACTGTAAAGCTGCTTTGATACAATCTGTATTGTGAAAAGCGCTATACAAATAAACTTGACTTGACTTGACTTGACTTCCACTTCAATGCATAGGCGTGTCTCGTGGAGAGGGCCCTAGCGGAATTGATGGTAGCCACCTGAGGTGGTAGGGTACTCAAACCTTTCGTGTCCAGTCCAGGACCCACACATGCAGGTACCACAGATCGGGACGTGGGTGCCAGAGGACCAAAAAGACCTGCTCTTCATCCTTCCTGATTTTGCACAGGACCTGGGCAAGAATGTGCGCTAGTGCATCCGTGCCGAGGGTCCCCTGTGTCAGGGAATAAAACAGGGGGCAGTGGGAAGAGTCTAGGGAAGCAAAGAGATCAACCTGTGCATCGCCAAACTTTTCCCAAATCAGTGACTGGTCTGGAAACAGAAACAGTCTGGGGATGGAGTCTCCATTCTCCAGGAAGTGGCTGAACCCCATGAGAGCTTGTCGGCCGCACGGTTCAGCTCTCCCGGATTGTGAATGGCTTGAAGCGACCTCAGATGCTTCTGACTCCATAGGAGGAGATGGCGGGCGAGTTGCGACATATGGCGGGAACGTAGACCACCTTGTCGGTTGATGTACTACTGTCGCTGTGTTGTCTGAACGGACTATTGCTGCTGTTGGTCCTTGAGCAATGCCTAGAAACGGTGCAGAGCCAAGCATACTGCCAGGGACTCGATTGTGAAGCTAGTGCTGAAGCGGTCTCATATGAAGCAGTCCGAGCGGTGTGGCTTCCGCTGTGGATGCCATATGCCCCAGGAGCCTCTGAAATAACTTCAGTGGAACCACACTCTTACCCTCGAATTGACTCAGGCAATTCCTCAGTGACTGCGCGTGCTCGCTCGGAAGCTGCGTGCCCATGGTGACCGAGTCGATTTCCATACCGAGAAAAGAGATTTTCTGCACGGGGGAGAGTTTGCTCCTTTCTCAGTTGACCTGAAGGCCCAAACAGGCGCTTGCACAACTCAGACGGGAGGAGATGTCACAAAGACAGAAAGAATCTGAGTCTTTTGCATCAGTCTTCAGTAATTTGACCACAGCCCTTCTCCAATGGAAGTAGATGGACAAAACATCTTTCTTTCTGTTTGCCTTAATGCCTTAAAAGTTTTTTTGTGTACATAGTAGGCGGCTACTTAAAATCACCTGCCGTTTCGTTTGTGTGCACATTTGTAATAGTACTTCTCAAAAGCACCTGTTTTGTTTCATTTGTATGTATGCACATTTTATAAGCACCTTTGTATTTTTGCACTCTGATGTAAACTTAATATATAAATAAAGTAATAGCTGTGCTATTATAACTGAGGCAAATGGAAATCATGCTTATTAAGGGGCACATTATCAAAAGCAAAATACACATTATTATAGTAAAATATTATACACATATTATAAGGCATATATGTAAAATGAATGTTACTTAAATACATTCTTTTTAGTAATTCATTGTTGGTTCATGTTAGTTCACACTGCATATATGTAGCAAAATAACTTTTTCTTATGAAAACCTATTGTAAAAGTTACCTACATGATAATAAACTGAAATATAAAGACTTTGTGACTCAGATAAGCCATTAAGGCAGGTATTGGTATAGACAACTATGTATAGTGATGGGCACATTATTTAAACAGCTTTCTGATGGGCACCTTTTGTATTCTGTAATGCAAATACGATCCTATTCAGTAGAATGAAAATAGGCTATAAGACATTTATTGGTATAGACTACTATGCTTATTGATGGGCACATTATTTAAATTGCTGTCTGATGGGCACCTTTTGTATTCTGTAATACTGTAAACAGTGTAAGCAGTTTCACATTTAAAAGTACCATTAACAGAAGTGACCATATCTAAAAACAAACTTACAACTGCTATAAATAAATAAAAACATACCTGTAGAGCTGAGTATTTTTGATCTTATTTAAAAATAGTGAGAAGATTGTTTAATTGTATGTTATTTAAAAAAAAAATATTGCAGTATTCACTCTGTATGCTTAAATGGCCTATTGATTATTGATCAAATAATGTCTGATGTAACCATGTACCGTTTAGGATAAAGAATTGTATTCAAGTCACAAAACAGGGTTACGCCAAATCTTCATCACACACAATATAACAACAAATACAATTAAAGCTGATTTGCATGAAATCTGGTTAGCATGCTGACTAATTATTATTCTAAGCTAACTAGCATAAGGCAACAAACACATGCTAGGTCAACTTTGGAGATGAATATCTCGGGAACGGTGGCAAACATCAAAAATCTATTCAGTAATTTCTGTGCGGCTTGGTCCAAAGATCATCTGAGCGAACTTTGGGAAAAAATTTAGCAAGATTTGAAGGAGGAGTAGCGAAAAAACTGTTTACCATTTGCTTCAATATGGCGGACAGTAACATTGTTAGAAAATGACAAAAGAGATATCGTCGGAATCTGCATAATCCAAGGAACGTAATGACATAAAGAAATCAAATTTTAACCTATGTTTTCAAAAGTTATAAGCATATTTGCCAAAAGTCATGCACACAGCGGCAAACAGAAGTCCGACTGACAGCAAACAGGTTGGCTACCGTCCTGTACTCTGTTGTTGATGCTAGTTTATACAATGCAATGGCTACCTGTTTCTCCAGAGGAATGCATAATCGATATGTTGTATCTTGTCGCTGTAGTGCAGGCTTCAGAGTTGTACAAATGTATGTGAATGTTTCTCGGGAAACTCTGAAGTCGCCCAGCCACTGCTCATCTGTAAATCTTTGAGCAGTGTTCTCCCACCAGTCACTTGTTCGCTGATAGGCCCACACCTCAGCGGTCCGCATTATATTGGTGTAGTAGTGATGCATCATCTGGAAAATAATAGAATGAAGTGTAAACATTAATTCCATAATTATGTTACAGATCTGTACATGAACATAAATGAAAGGCACTTCTACAGCATTTATAAATATTTGCTAACCCATTTACTAATACATTTTTACACTCCAATGTTTTATTTGTTAAAATCCGTTAACGCACTGTGAACTAACATGAACAAAGCGGTACTATAAACACTAGGCTACTTCCCTAATTATGCGAAATACATATGCATATACAAAATCATGGGTATAAATAGATGTATTATCAGACGAATAATACAATGAAAGTTTAACATTAACGTTACCTCCTAATTATATTAATATAGCAAGCAAGATATGATAAGCTAGCAAAATATTTGTGTTTTTTCAGCAGACAGTAACGTAAAGACAGTTAATGAAAGCTCATAAAAACAACTCCGTGCTATATGATTTGAAGTTATGCTCACATCGACTACAAGATACGAATTAACTATACTATAAACGGAAATATTTACCGTTTCCATCCATTGCTGGCGACTCTGCATTCGCTGTAACCGAATCGCACGTCGTTGGATCGCTCTCTTTCGCCTTGCAGCCAACATAAGCTTTCGGCGTTGTCGCCGTTGAACCTCCATCTTCTTATCTTGGCTTTGCTGCCTCATCTTCCACCAAGCAAACACCAAAAAGAGCAAACAAACAGACGCTTCGGTCCTCTCCATCTTGATCGTTCTGTAATTTTAGCAAGCTAGTGTCCTGCCTGAATGAACTTCATAATACCCGCTGAAATGGGTGGGGTTGTATGACGTTTGATCCAGGAAGGCCTGTTAAGGGCGGGGTTTAGGGCAGCGCTGCAGGGCTAATGGCCCGGCAGTGGAAACGCAAGCCCGGTGCTTGAGGCCAGAGGCCACTGGCCCGGCTCGGCTCGCTGTTAGCCCTGGCCCGGCCCTGGCCCGACAGTGAAAACGCGGCTATTGGGTATTGTTTAATCATGTTCACATGTGTTTCTTGTTTAGTGAATAGTCCATGTGTGTATTTAAGCCCTCATGTTTGCTGTGCATCTTTGTCTTGTATTGATGTTGTAACCCAAGATTTCAGTTCATGTTTAAGTTTTGTTTTAAGTCAGGTCTTTGTTTTGTATTTACTTATTTTGGATTATCAATAAACTGCACATGGGTTCTCCAAGCTTGCCTCCAATGGACTAAAATTAGTAATTTGACAATTAAATTATTTTTGTAATAATTGATGTAAAATTTGGTATTGGGCTTTATATGTGATCATTTGCACTGCATGAAAAGTGGGATTTTGTTGATTTTGCTGTAGATTGTCGTGGAAGTTCAGGTTTACGACTGCAAACGGCAATTTACAGGCAACACTGCAAACTGTCGGAAATTGTCGGAAATTGACGTGGGACTTGCTTGCCCCGTGACCCCCCTCCCTCTAATGCTTTAACATGTAAATGAGACTGCTGTGAGCTTTACAAATGCAAATGAGGGTAGCAGGGGGAGTTTTATCCCAGGTGACTAAAAGGTATTAACTTAATTCTAAAAAAAATACAATACAATACAATATTTATTTATAACGCACAATTAAAAACAGCCAAGGCTGACCAAAGTGCTGTACAGGGCAATAGATAAAATGATAAAGATAAAGATAAAATGCAGGGCAGAAACAGGACAATAAAAAAAGAAAAGGAAAAAAAAAGGCAATAGTTGTATCATAGTCAAGGGGTATTAAAAGCAAGAGAAAATAAATAAGTTTTCAAGGATGTTTTGAAGATGGAAATTGAGGGAGCTAGTCTGATATAGAGGGGAAGACTGTTCCATTGTTTTGGGTCTGCAGTCGCATAAGTGCAGTCGCCTCGTTTTTTAAGTCTGGATCTGGGCACGATAAGAAGACAGTGATCACTGGATCTCAAAGTACGAGATGGAGTGTACGGGCAGAGGTGATTGGTCAGATATTGGGGGGCCGGTTTGTTAAGAGCTTTATACACAAATAGTAACATTTTAAAATCAATCCTGAATGTGACAGGTAGCCAGTGGAGTTTGAATAGCGCTACCACTTTTGGAGCAATGCACAACATGTTGCAGAAATTTTCACTGCCCTTTTTGTGATAGCAGTATTATTAAACAGACAAAATGGGACAAATTGAATAACCACATTAAAATCCACTTTAAAAGGCTGTTGTTCATGAAGGAACATCTGGATATTATTTTACATTTATCCATTTGTCAGACGCTTTTATCCAAAGATAGATGGTTTTCTGTATGATTTAGACAAAATATTAAATTATTTTCATTAATGTCTAAAGGTTGACAAACAATCCACACTGAAACTTAAGCTAACAAAACACAAACAATTATATATTCCTGTATTTTCTGTATTTATTTTAATCAATCGTTTTTGTTTTTTCAGTCTATCATATAATTATGTTGTGTATGATCTATGAAAAAAATGGTTAGTTGTAAAATGGTTGAGTATTAAAAAATATTTTGAATTAAATCAAATGTTCGCACTTTGTTTTCATGTTATATTTATATATATATTTTAGTTTTGCTTAATATATATGGTTCATTTGACTCAACAATTTGTTAATAGTAGGCCTAGTATATTATATTTTGTTAATAGGACCAAAGATAGCCTAATTCTTATATTTTACAATATTTTAGATATATATTTTCAATTAAATCGTTTACTTTTGTTTTTATTAACTTTGTTTTAAACTTTGAAACGTTCCAAAAAAAAGAAATATAACTAGCGCAATGCCTTGTTGCGCCCACTTCCGGCTTCAGTCAGACTGTCCGGTCTTATGTTGGTTCAAACATTCCTAAATGACGGTACAGAGACTGCATTGCTGGCTCATCGTTTCCTCTAAAGTGAATGTAAGTTCGGTCAGCCTAATGAATTCAATGTCCATTGTGTACGTATAGTCTTAGGTAGTTTAGCGTTATTGTCTTAAACTTCAACTTTTAAATCTTTTATGGTTACAGCAGCCGCGAATGGGCAAGGGTGTCAGCAGTTTTCACGGCAATCATGGCGTTAGCTTTTGGCGTCTCTGTGTAAACAACTTCTGGTTAGCTTTTGGCGGTTTTTTTTTTTTTTAAAGTTAGCTTGCTGCTCATGGTTCATGTTCAGTTTCCATGTTATTTAGCTGTACACGAGAGAATATGTCAGGGAGATTTACGGCCGTTTACGGGGTCGGAAATCCCAATTTTCATGCAGTGATGTGTCATTATATTATTAACACTTTACTAAAATCAAGCTCAAATGAAGTTAGGAAGTTTTTGTCCATCATTTGGTTTTTCATCATTAGAATGGCTGCATCTGAGGCAGTCAGTCCATTATGCCATGTTTGCATCAATTTAAATGTTATTAAGATTATTGTAGTGGTAGCTATGTGGGTGCTTGTTTTTTTTGTTTGTTTTTTTTTTTTAAAAATTTTTTTTTTTCTCCCCCCAAAATTAAAAAAATAGCTAAAATTTTACATTCTCTGCCCTCAAATGCATAAAAGATTTCTATATATAAAGTGTTTCATAGGTAAAGAAAACTGTACTTATTCAAAGAACCAGTTCTTTAGTGTAATTTCATTTTAGAGAAGACCATTGTCATATTATTGTAAAAAAAAAAAAAACTTTTTTTTAGAAAAGACAAAATGTCCTTATGGAAGAACAAGTATTTTATTGTTTTTGTCTTGGTAAACAACATTTGGAGCAGAATGAATAATGTCCATTTTCGCTACGCTGTGATGTCAACATAGCACTAACTCTTGAGTTGAGTCTTAATGTAAGCAGTTCACTATGTTTCGGATATTTACACAATCATAAAAGTTTGTATTAGTATTATGGAGTAATTTCTGTATTATTACACGATGTCTTTGTAAGACCTGAATGATTTTCTGTGTTATTTAAATGTTGATGGATATTATTCTTTTGTTGTTTGCAGTGATAATGTTACAGGCAGTGCATACTGTCAGGGGTAGTCGTGCTGCTGCGATTTTAATGTCTGCCTTTATTTCTCTTTGGACATTTAGGCTATACCTTTGCAATTCAAACTTGTAGTTATACATTTTAAATTGTGTATATCAATACAATTTTGTCTCAGATTGTGACTGAGACTGTGAGATAAGTGTCACTATTAACAGCTGCTGAAATGCCTCTATTGCATCTCAATAGTTCCTGTTTTGACCTCACTCATTATGATGATGTCTTATCACATGCAAATGCTCACTTATTTCATTGATGTCAACAGACTGAAACAATCTACACCATCACCGCTTTTGATTGCTGTTAAGATATCTCTTAACAGCATTTCTTTCTTTATAGTCTGTCTGTGATAAACCATGTTTCATGTAAAAACAACAAAATGCTAAAGCCAATGAACAAAAACTCAGCTATATGATGTTGAACTCAATTAAAGTGTTAATTGGTGCTTATAAATCTGTACATTTATTTTTGAGTTTATTCTTCATATTTTATACATTTTGATCTTTTTAATTGTGGTATTTATTTGAATTTTCTAGATTTCTTTGTCCTTTTATTCATACAACAAATACAATTATTAAAATGTTTATATTAGATTGACTAAACTTTACATTTCCATAGATGGACAAACACAAAACATAAATGCTTAAAGTGTGTGAATTAATGAAAACATCAGTTCCATAACAGATTTATTTTTGATTTAGGCAGATCTGATGTTGATCAGCCTGAAGCTGCTCCCATGACAATACACCTTCAGTGAAGCTCCCCCACAGCATGAAGGATCAATGCTAAAATACTTTACCGATCCTGTGACAAACGATACAAATGTGAATATATAGATTAATGTGAATGAACTTTTAGAAATCTTAGAACTAGAAACATTAAATTTGTCATTGCCATTGCACATACAAAATGGTAAGTTAATGATTTAATTCCTTTATTGCTATTAATGCAGTTATTAGAATATCAATCTATTTGCATATTATGATGCTGTGAGATAGTTATTTACCTGTAATGGTTAGAGCTGGTCTCCAACACAGAAATAAAAAAAATAAAAAAAAATAAAAAAAGTTGTTTGTACTTGTTTTTATGTATAATTTATGTTTTATTTGTTTCACGTTGTGAGAAATACTACAAAAGAGCAGTTTTTCATACCCCAAACTTAGGCCTATAATGAAGTCAAATATCTGCTATGATCCTGTAAGGTTTGTTTCAGGATTGTTACTATTAACAGCTCCTGAAAAGCCTGTTAATTCATGTCAATAGATCTTGTTTTCAGCTCATTAATTATGCAGATCACCTGCATAATCTTGCAAAACCTGCATAAGAATTGTTTCAACAATGATTCAGATCACCTGTAAACTGCCACTTTAAGCTCATTTCACTGGTGTTACTGTTAACTAACTGATGCGAACTCTACATGATCACCACATTTCATATCTACAAGGTATCTTAAAAGCATTTATTTCAATAGCCTGTGATAAACCATGTTTCACATAAAAAACAACAAAATCCTAAAACCTGTTATCAACATTTTTTTCACTACATTGGAATTTACTTTTTGTTTTTCAACCTGTTTTTTAAGAACACCTTCAACCTTTATACAATAACTCTAAAGATTATTTCGTTTTTATATGTTGTCGAATAGGGTTTTATGACTCTAAAAGAAATGAATATATCATAAAGCCTGGTTCACACGGCAGGATAATTAGGCCGATTTTAGCCCCGATTCACCCCTTCCGACAATCTTAAAGGCCGTGTTGCAGGGTTCATTTTTCAACGAATTTGTGCAATTTCCTTGTTGGTAATAAACATTTAAACTGTTATCCATTGTATTTTATGTTGTTGGGTATCACAAAACGGAATATAATACGAAAAAGTAGGTACTCTTACAGCGGTTTGCAATTCTCCTTTCCACCACAATGCGTTGCATTGCGTCACGTTGGGGAGAGAATTTACCAAAGCCCGCCTTGAGAGCATTGAGAGTGACTAGAGAG
>FLSR01004868.1:1127314-1169784 GCA_900092035.1 Leuciscus waleckii
CAGGCTAGTATAGAGAGAGATAGGCAGACAGCCAGATAGCATAACATTAGCATAGATAGCTAGCAGCTAGATAGATAAATATATAGAAATATATAGTAGGTAGATTGACAATGGTGAACTACTGTGTTTGTGCTGAGTGTAAAAACTCTGGATGCTGAGTGAGGCACGTCACATCTGGTCGCTGGGTGAGCTCCTCGACAGCGACCAAAACGCACTCACTTCCCAACAGCACAACCTTCCTAACGCAGTTTCCATGGGACGGCACCGCTCACACAAGCACCTGCCAAACACAGCGACAGACACGCGGCGGCTACGTTTGCAACAACATTTTCACCGGAGGAAGAGAGAAACGCTAAGAAACGCCCATATAGCTAGCATGATGCCTTCTATTTCTAGATGACAAAGACAAAGTTTACCAGTACTACGACACTATGACAAAGGTTAGCGGTACTTATCTGAACTAACGTCATGATCACTTCTACTAGATATAAAGAACACGTTGATTTTTCACTCGGTGCTATTAAATGACAGTGACACGTTGATTTTTCACTCTGTGCTATTAAATGACAGTGAAAAAAAAAAAGAGCCGTTATTGTGCACTGCTGCTTGTAGACTAGCTCCAGTGCTCATTGCTGCGTTGCTAAATGAACTCACCAGGACACTTCACCAACTCTCCACTCATTCTCCTCGGACCATGCATTTAATTAAGTATTTACGACATTGTGGTGGTGTTCAAGTGCGTTTAACTCGTAAATACGATCTATACGAGATGACTTGAACACACCATAATACTAGGCTGAGAGGCTACCTTTCCTCCACTTCTCCACAACGTGACGTCATCACCGAATTGCGTAAACAAAACCGTTAATACCAAAAACGTAAAAAACTGGTCTTTAAGACCATTTTTATGACATTTTAAAAATAATATACATATCTTGAGTGATTTATGTACCCATAATCGACAGTGGTGGTTAACCTGCAACATGGGCTTTAAGGATGCTCCGATTATCGTAAAATAATCTGATCAGAAATAATACTACAAAAGAGCAGTTTTTCCTACCCCAAACTTAGGCCTATAATGAAGTCAAATATCTGCTATGATCCTGTAAGGTTTGTTTCAGGATTGTTACTATTAACAGCCCGATTTCTTCTCGTGTGTGGTGTCCCCCGAGCACGCAGCCTGTGGACTGTGGAGTGTAGCCAATCAGAAAGCGAAGTGATGAGGCGCGAGGAAACACCGGGAAATATAATCAAAACAGCGGCGGCATGGCGCACCAGAAAGTCCGGTGGACGTCAGAGATCATCGCCTTTTCTTTTGATAACGTTTTTTTTTTCGGTTAAAAACAAACTACAAACTATTGCCACTGCATCCTCTTCGTCCGCCATGATTGTTTACTCTGAAGTCACGTTTGATCTCGAGGTATTTTGCGCGATTTCCCGTCTGATCTGGGAATGCTCGGGAGTCAAATCGGTTCGTGTGTGATGTGTTGATTTTGCCGTGTGGCTGCGCACCACACACTGTACGACCAAAACTGTTAGACCCGTGATTTTTTATCCCCGTGTGTGGGGTCTCTCAGGTTTGGAAAATCGGTCGACAATTTTAAAATCGTCCCGTGTGAACCAGGCTTAAGGCAATATGCCGATATCGCATGGAGTGAGTGTCGTGACACTGGTTGAGGACCTGCTCTCAGAACTGATTTGACACTCATTTAATGAATGTGGGAAAAAAAAACGAAATAGATGTATTGATTAAAGCATTCATCTACATTAGGGGCTGTTCACACAGAAGCTCAACCATTCCACTCTGCTACTTTTCCATTGTTTTTCAGTGTGAACGCATTACTCGTGTGCGTAGATCAGCCTAATCGCGTCTCGCGCATTACACAGCATTCTCAAAACGCAGCACTCAAGTTAAAACAAGTTCAACTAAAACGCGCCTCAGACCACTCCTGAGTGAGTATCATAAGATAATATGCAGATTTGTGTGATGTGCTTTTTAAAATGTATGAGTTCTGAGCGTTCTCACAACTCTGTACTCATTCATTTGTATGTTCATCTTTTTGTCTGGGCTGTTTAATATTAGGATTTTGTAAAAAAAAAAAAAAAAAAAAAACTGCCCCACAATATCAAGCCCCGTCCATTAAGCCCCGCCCCCCAGGACCCCCCTGGTAAAATATCTTCCCGCGGCTACGACTGTAGTTGATCAAGTATATTCAATAGTTCTCACTACAAAAACATGGAATTGAGTCAAGAAAAAATAAATGGAAGATAATTCATGGAAAATGTAATATTGATTTATTAAAAAAGAATCAAAATTCATCATAATGCATAATCATTACAGCATTTACAGTACTTTTTTTTACACGGAAAATTAACATGTCGTTTGGAAAGTGGATGGACTGAAATCTTTTTGTTCAAAATTTACAAAAATAAATAAAATTATAATGAGCACATGTACATCATGAAACCATCTTCCAAACCTTTTTTTGCCTAATACTGATCACTGCGATAGGAATATAATAAGTGTTTCTATAGAATAAAGATCCAAGGTACTTCCTCTGGTTCAAAAATGATAAAAAGGCTTTATTTAAACATGGCTCACTCTACAAACATTAAAAGTGACTAAAACACTGCACACTGATGCATTTCGGCCATTCGGTGTGGTTGAGGAAGTTTTGTGTCACTTGGAGGGAAGCTAAATTTGAGTCTCTTTTAATGTTTGTAGAGTGAGCCATGTTTAAACAAAGGCTTTTTATCATTTTTAACCTTGGATCATTTTTCTATAATTGCAAGTTTGAACCCAATCAAAGAGCACCTTCTGGGATTACTAAACGGAGGTCCTTCCAGCAAGCAGCACTCCAAGATTTTTTTGTTGATCTGATAAAAAGTGTTCATATACAGACTATTTTAGACCGGGGGCGCGGGATCCCAACCGCTGCGGAGTAGCTCAGTAACTTCCACAGATGCATGCAGTTTTGTTTATTAACCGTTAGACTGCCAAGAGTTACATACATATTTTACTTTCGTTTTAGACCTGATTGGAGAGAACGAGGAGAGTGAAGAAATGAGTGAAGCGGAGGAAGAACATCATGTCAAAACTGAAAATAAAATAAAAATCAAGTTCCTCACATGCTGATAGACTTTTTTACAGAAAAGTCAAGCCAAAAAATCTTTCACCTGCTCTCAGTGTGGAAAGAGTTTCCCATACAAACAAAGTCTTAAACTTCACATGAGAATTCACACTGGAGAGAAGCCGCACACATTGATCAGTGTGGGAAGAGTTTTGCACTAAAAGGAACCCTTGATAGACACATGAAAATCCACACTGGAGAGAAGTCGTATGCATGTGATCAGTGTTGGAAGAGTTTTGCATTAATAGGATCCCTTAAAAGACACATGAAAATCCACACTGGAGAGAAGCCACACACGTGATCAATGTTGGAAGAGTTTTGCACGAATAGAAAACCTTGACAAACACATGAGATTCCACACTGGAGAGAAGCCGTACGCATGTGATCAATGCGGGAAGAGATTCAGACAAAAAGAAGTCCTTGATGGACACATGAAAATCCACACTGGAGAGAAGCCGTATGTATGTGATCAGTGTGGGAAGAGTTTCACACATAAAGGACACCTTAAAGAACACATGAGAATCCACACTGGAGAGAAGCCGCACACATGCGATCAATGTGGGAAGAGTTTTGCACATAAAGGAAACCTTAAAGAAGGAGAGAAGCCGCACACATGCGATCAATGTGGGAAGAGTTTTGCACATAAAGGAAACCTTAAAGAACACATGAGAATCCACACTGGAGAGAAGCCGTACACATGTGATCAGTGTGGGAAGAGTTTCACACACGCCATCAGTCTTAAATAACATCTGTTTTCTCACTCTGGAGAAAGACCATTTTACTGTGATCATTGTGGAAAAACATGTCTTTCAGCATCATCACTAAAGATCCACCTGAAAGTTCATACAAAGGAAAGGCTCACATGTGTTTGTGTGGAAAGAGTTTTAGTTGGCTGGGTACTTTAAAAGCACACCAGAAAAGACACAGTGGTGTGAAGGATTACATGTGCTTTGATTGCGGAAAGATCTTTATTTGAAATGCGGATCTTAAAAAGCACCAGAGAATTCACTGGAGAAAAACCTTACAAGTGTTCACACTGTGACAAGAGATTCAGTATTTCATCTTCTCTGAAAAGACATGAGAGGGTCCACACTGGACAGAAGCCGTACACATGTGATCAGTGTGGGAAGAGTTTTGTTTTGAGTTGAAGGATGGGGTCAGAATCCTTTGTCTCTTCACTATATCAATATATATCCTTTTGAGTTTTACATTATTCCTATAACAAGTACTAATCAAGTTATATACTCATTACTATATTCAATGAGTGATTCATATTTAGTTTTAATCATATTTATGTTGTCAGCATTTCTACCAGTATATTTTTTAAGTGCATTATGGTGTGACTAATCTTTATTACTCTGAACGAGGACCTTGAGAACAGGCCCTTTGTATTGGGAAAAAAAGCTAATAACTAATAGAAGAGGGCAGGCCTGAAGACTGATCAGATGACTCTGTCTGTTTTCTGTTGACCAAGTGAAGGTTACAGGGGTCAACCTTTACATGACTTACATGATCTCGTTCACAAAATTGTATTTCTTGTGTATTTCTCTAGAGAATAAAGTGGACATTATCTGTACTTTCTGAGGAGGGAAGGTGTTATCAGTATGTTTTGGGACTGTTAAGAGAACTGTTATTCTCTTTGTGCTTTGGTGTATGCGTTGCATGTTCTGTGCATGTCTTGTGATATGTAGCAGCAGATCGCGGGACCCTTTTTGACGACCTCCAGGTCATCGTTGGACCTCCAGGGACTCGAATGACAATTATCTTTATTAATGTCAACGTATCTATAAGTGTAGAATTGTTTAGACTTTATATTCTTTTAGCCAATCAGAAGTGAATGTTTATGTAATACATGTCCTTGGAAATGGTATAATTGTGTAAGATTTTGTGTAAGGTAGAGTTGGCTTGTGACCTCCTCGTGAGACTTTGATGCTGGCTCTACCAATTGAACTGCAAACTATTCTTCTGTAAATTTTTACTTATTTGATTGAACTTCACGACTCCTGGTCTTCTTTCATCATATCTGGTCCTGGGTCTGACAACTGTACCCCCCCTTACAGAGTCCTTAAGGATCACATGAAAATTCACACTGGAGAAAAACCTTGCAAGTATTCACACTGTGACAAGAGTTTCAGTCAGTTAGGAAACATGAAAACACATGAGCGGATCCACACAAAGAGAAACTGTAACACTGCCCTCCATGTGGGATACATTTCAATTAATCAGACATAATATGAAAAACCAATGTCTAAAATCATGATGTATGTAAGTTCATGTTCAGATCCAGCATTTTCAGGTCCCCCAAGAAACTTTTGCGAGTCAAGGAATATGTTTTCCATCTCCATGTCCTTTTTGAGTGCTCCATGTTCATCAGGAGCAGTGTCCATGTTTTATTAATGGTTTTAGTACGGTGTATTTATGGTAACTGTAGTTTCCATAACCTTAACCCAAAATACCATTTTGTTTTCACTTTGTGTTATTTTCTATATTTTTGATGACTGTGGTGGCTCATACCAACTTACAAACTTTATTATATTAACAAAAAATATTTTGGGACTGCTGTTGTGGGAGAAAGGGGAAAGCACACATACGGATGCTGAGACGGAGAGCACAGAAGAGAAAAAGGTAACACTGGGGGCTCGTCCGGGATTAAAGTAAGGCAGTCAGTACAATTTTGGCAGTCAGTGCAATTTTCTGACTGCCAAAGTCGAGGCGTGCTCGTGCTTGTTCCAGGAACGGCTGTCCAAGAATCGTGTCTGTGTCCTCTGTTACATCGGCTACAATGAAGTTAATGCTGACTGTGTGGGTTCTGACCTGTATCGGCACGTGGACTTCCCCGAGAACATCCACATTTATGGGGCTTATTCCTTGCAGAGCCTGTACTGTTGATAGTTCAATGGGGGTCGAACTCCTTCATTAATAGCCTCATAGTAATGATGGGGTAACACATTCCTTCTCGCTTCGCTGTCCAAGAGAGCACATAGCTACATGCTGTATAAGAGTGTGTGTATACACATTTCAGGACCGGCATCCTTTACCTGGAGAACGGTGGAAGTAGGTTGAGTGTCTGCAGAATGGTGTATTACTGGAGTTACACGAGGCAGATCGAGCCTGGGTGAAAGGAAGTTCCGTCTCATGTGGCCAATGCCATGGCAGTTATGGCATACAATCTCTTCCCAATAAATTTTTCCTCTTTGTTGAATCTTAGTTGGTGCAGTTTGGATACCATTCTGAATGGTTTCTGTCTCGGATCAGAGTGTGGCGACACTGAACCCCCTCCTTCACTTTCACTCGGTTCGGGGTATTCACGGACTGCTGCAGCTCTGGCTCTCTGTTCCATTGGCCTTGTGGCCGACTGCATGAGTTGTGTTACACTGGTGGCAGTTCGTCGTGTGGTCTCGTATCTATGAGCAATATCGTAAGCATGAACCAGCGTACGTGGGCGCTCTTCCAGCAGTATTTGCACAATGTCAGCGTCGCCCATGGTGTTAGTGAACACTTCAATGCTGATAGAGTCCTGCTCTCTTTCAGAGCGATCTGCATAAACAGTGGAGACTTTCTCATAGATATCATCTCTTAACACATGTAGCGGCTCACCTGCCTTGCGGACTCTCTGCCTCAGCTCTATCCCAACTGCAGCTGCGTGCTCGGATGACGGGCCGTACGCGGCATCCATTTCCTCCACAATGCGAGTGTAATCCCATCTACCCGACCTGGGGTTTTTATGTATCACTGAACCTGCTGCTCCGACCAAACAAAACCTCATCTGCACAGTCATTGTCATTTCAGACCAAGGATTAGCTTTGGCACAATCCCAAAAACAAACCCAGGGTGCACGTTGTTAGAATAGTATGCACTGCAGTTCCGGAAGCAGGACGTGAATATATTGTGCCAGGAAATGCATATTTCCGAGAGCATGGCAGGGAAATGTGTTACTGAGCCCAACAAAATGGTTTATGGAGAAACACAGAGTGTTGGTGGCACGGATTGTAATTGATGCTCAACCCAGTAAACAAATTCCAATAAGACTGTATAATTATATATATTTGGTGTGCCAAATAAATTATTCAGTGCCTAGTGCAGGTATTTGAAAGGTTGCGCCAGGCCAACCTCAAGTTGAAATCTGCCAAGTGCTGCCTCTTCTGCCGCCAGGTAATCTATCTGGGGCAAGTAGTTTCAGAGGAGGGCATCGCCACTGACCCTCAGAAGGTGGATGTGTGTTGCCCTATGGACCTGCGACCAAAGCTTACTGGAGCCAATGGAAGAGATTGTATCTAAAATATGGCACGTTGGTAAGGCACTTCTACTTGATGGAAGGCCCGAGTTTTATCCTAAAATTCTCTTGCCAAAAGTGTTTCGGAAGGATGTCATGCATCAGATGCACGATGGACCAGTGGGTGGACACTTTGGGGTGGAGTGGACGCTGTCCTGGCTGCAGTCCCGGTGTTACTGGTACCAGATGCGGGAGGATGTTTCACTCTGGTGTCGCAAGTGTGTCAGCTGTGCTGCGAAGGCCTGACCCACAAAAACCCCACAAGCGCCAATGGGCACTGTACGCATGGGGTATGGAGCGAATTATGTGCTGTAATTAAACAAACAAATCTTGCAAACAAACTCGATCTACTTTGCAAAGGAAAACTCGACTCGCAAACAAACGGAGAGCAATGTGCAAGTACAAAGTTCAGTTTGAGTGAAAATGCAGTGGAGTAACAAATATGTATTGTGTTTTACAAATATAAATAAATGAGCCAAGATAATATTTCACAAATAAATACAAACCATCCTACAAATTGAATGTAACCTTTGAACAAATACCAAATCTAGTGCCCACAAATGTACTTATATTACAAATGTAATATACTTCTGTTACGATTGTGTGACACTTGGCTTTTTATGTAAGCACAATATAGCCTACAATTGTTTCTTAACTTGCCTGTGACGATGCAGTGCCCAAATTATTATTTTGGACAGACAAGTGAAACCCGCCTCTCAATTAAATTAAATGTTCTCATTAATTTATGGAGAACGAAAGAAATAGATTCGTTCAGTGTAGACATAATCACTAATTTAGTCATTTCGCTTGATTCCGATGTAGCTAAAAATGTTCAAAAAGCAACCTAAGATGGTAGAGCTTTCAGCTTATAGATTCCCCGATCCTAGAGAGAGTGAAGTGCTACTAAGTGCTAATGTGGATTTCTGTCTAGATATGCAATAAACATTTTGCAAGAGAAAACCTCAAAAGGTTAATTATAGATAAATGAAGACAGAAACACACCCGTTCACAGGTCATTTTCCTCAGCTGTGGGCAAAGGCAAGTTTCAAATCAGTGCTTCTCCGGGAGACTAGAGCTATATTAATCCACTAGTTTAGCGCCATCTACTGCTTTAGAAGAGGAAGTTGCTCAACTGCATTTGTGAGAAAATCTGCCTGGACACATTTGTGAGAAAATCGAGCCGAGAGATCTCATAAAAAGCCAAGTGTCACACAATCATAACAGACAGATATGCATTTGTATGCACCAGAGTTGGTATTTGTTCAAAGGTTACATGCAAATTGTAGGATGGTTTGTATTTATTTGTGAAGTATTATCTTGGCTCATTTATTTATATTTGTAAAACACAATACATATTTGTTACTCCACTGCATTTTCACTCAAACTGCCCTTTGTACTTACACATTGCTTTCTGTTTGTTTGCGAGTCGAGTTTTCCTTTGCAAAGCAGATCAAGTTTGTTTGCGAGTCGAGTTTTCCTTTGCGAAGTAGATCGAGTTTGTTTGCAAAATGCTGGATTTGTTTGTTTAATTTTGGCACATAATTCGCTCCATAATGGGGGCCCCCATGGAAAGGATCGCTGTCGATTTGATGGGCCCCATGAATGAAACGGAACGGTTCAACCGTTACATTCTGGTGGTGCAGGACTATTTCACTAAGTGGGTGGAGGCCTACCCCGTTGCAGAGATTATGTTACTGAATGGGTCTGTCGTTATGGAGCACCATCGACACTACATATTGACCAAGGCTCTAACTTCGAATCTTGTGTTTTCCAAACAATGTGTGAATTATTAGGGATTGAGAAGACTCGAACGACACCTTTCCGACCCCAGTCGGATGGACAAGTTGAGCGGTTTAACGCCACCCTCCAGAAAATACTGGTCACAACTTCAGAACGGTGCCACTGGGACTGGGATCTCATGGTTCCCATGGCCGTGATGGCTTACCGAGCTACTAAGCATAGCTCCACTGGTTTCACCCCGAATAGATGCTCTTTGGCCGGGAGTTGACAGAGCCTGTTGATCTAGTTGCAGGGATGCCTCTTAGTGAAACCTCAGCTCCCACTCCCCCACAATATGTTGCTGAAATGAGAGAAAGGTTGGAGTTGGCACATCAAATTGCCAGAGATCAACTGGGTCATTCGGTTGAGCTAAAAAGCAGTATGACAAGAACGTGGCAAGGACACATTATAAGGTCAGTGATGCTGTGTGGTACCTCATAAAAGGGACTAAAAGGGTGACAAATAAGATCAGGAAGTTCCTACCTGCCTATGAAGGCCTTTACTACGTTCTAGGACACTTGGATGATATGATTTATCGGATCCAGAAAGGCCCAAAGACAAAAGTGAAGGTCGTTCATCACGATAAGCTAAAGCCGTATCATTCCCGACAACCCCTGGAAAATAGCTGGGTGTTTAAGAGTTTGGAAGCCTGGCAGGAGATTCCTACTTCCAGTCTTGGAACTAACTTTAGTGACTTTGACCTTGGCCTCGCTCACCTTTTTGCAGAGGAACCTGTAAATCGCAGCGGCATGGACCAGGTGCCTTTACTTGAAGAAACGTATTGTGTGCCAATGACTGAACAGGAGGATAGGAATGTGCAGTGCAGAGAAGGTAGCATGGTGCAACCGAGTCAACCATGGACTGTTTACGGCCAAATTGTGGGTATGCCGCAACGAGTTAAGATACCACCAAAGTGGTTTGGTAACTGGACAACTGAGGCTCAAGGAAAAGAGACTTTGACAAATATACCAACTGTTTTCTACAGTTAAAAGAAAATGAATGTTGTTTATTTTCTATGTATACCCATGTGGATGTTAGTTGTTGTCCTATGGGTGAGTTCATCAATAACTAAGTATTAATTCCTGCTAATTCCTACATATTAACAGCTGATAATTCCTTCCTTCAAAATGTCAATTTGGAAGAGAGATTCCATCCACTAATTGGACTCTGAGATTCAGAATTTGAATTGGATTACTGTTGCTTCCAAACAGGGACTGTGTGTACTGACTTTTGTGTCATCCTTACCCTCCCCAAGCACCGTGCTACCGTACCCCCTGCCTTATGGACTGTGTACTGTCACGTAGGGCTGGATTGTAAAAGCTAGTGTCTCAATTGAGTTGAGTTTGCTAACATGGACTGTATGCTCCCTCAAGTGGAGTTGTGCAGTGGCCCAGTAGTGCACAGCTTTTAAAAAGCAAAAATAAGTTCACCACAAAACGAAATGAATCCACAATACAACGGAAATGAGCCACAACACAACGGAAATAAGCCACAACACAATGGAAAATGTTCAACACAACGAAATAAAGTCGCAACACAATGGAAAATGTACAACACAACGAAATAAAGCCACAACACAACGGAAATGCTCCCAACCACTAGAGGGCTCTCGGAGCATGGTAAAGTTAGTTTTCCTTGCCATTGTTCTATAGAGTCGGCAGTCTTAATTTATCAATACCACGATTCGTTTTTACAGTATGCAACCATTGTATATCGACATAAAATATACTTCAAAATCACCTACATGAATTATAGCTGTGTATTTACACTGGACAATTATTTGACGTGCTACCACAGCATGATCCCTAAGGGAACGTCTGGCAATTCCACCAAGTGGTTAAAACGTATAATTTATAATATAATTTGATAAATAAAAACACAAACCATTTGGTGAATTGCAGAATTACAGGAATATATTGGCACAATTTCACCTGTAATAAGTCAGTCTGGTCACTGGAACCTACCACAAGCTTTAGGACATGAAAAAAGTAGGACTAATGTTTTTTATAAAAAAAACTAATTGTGTACTGTGCATATATGGAGCTATTGGCACAATTTCACCTGTTGTAAGTCAGTCTGGTTAATAGGAACTACATCCTTTGAAACATGATAAAAGAAAAAAAAACTTTTATTAAATTACAGAAATGTCCTAAAAAATAACAATTATTTACTGTAATAATTGGAAAAAAATCAGCTGTAGTAAGTCAGTCTATTACCAATACAATAAAGCTTTGGATTTGGAACATGTTGTTTTTGAATGTTAAAAGTAATTTTAAATAATACAAATTATACGTTTTAACAACTTGAAAGAATTGGCGGACGTTCCCTTTTATTGAGAAAGTGGTCCCCGCATGCTGTTGATGGTATGGGAGATTCTGTTATTCAGGTCGTGATACCAGTAAAGTTTTTCAGAAAACGTATGATAGGGATCATGCGCTGGTTGTGCGTCAAAGCATTCTAGAGTAGAAATATGCATCTATAATGCACGTAGGGGATTTTGAATTAAGAAATGTCGATACAATGGTTAGCTACATACTGTTAAAACTAATAGTGGTGTAGTTAAATGTTTTAGACTCAGTGGCATGGAAAACTAACTTTATCGCGCTCCGAGAGCCATCGGAAGCATTTCCGTTGTGTTGCGGCTTTATTTCGTTGTGTTGTGGCTCGTCATTTCCGTTGTGTTGCGGCTTTATTTCGTTGTGTTGTGGCTCATTTCCGTTGTGTTGTGGCTTTATTTCGTTGTGTTGTAGATTTTTCGTTGTGGCTCATTTCCGTTGTGTTGCGGCTTTATTTCGTTGTGAACTTATGTTTGCTTTTTAAATTTCGTTGTGTTATGCACTACTGGGGCACCGTAGAATTGCCTCAGTGAGAAAAAAAAAAAAAAGAAGAAAAAAAATTACAGGAGTTGGATGTGTTTTTGTTGTAGTTCGCGCAGGAGGGAATTATGGGTTTTGTAGTCAGGAACACGCATGGTCCGTGAAGCGCTGAATAGAGCAGAGATATATTTTCCTTATTTCCATTGTTATATTCAGTGGAAATGAACCGAGTATTTATGTTCACTGCAACATTGAAAGCCATGTGAATGCATGCCGAAGAGATCAATAAAGCAGCATACTCTGGACGCGTCGTCTAACTCATCATTTGCACGGACTTGAGTAACTAATGAACTGTTACGCACACACATACGGCTGCTGAGACGGAGAGCGTCGAAGAGAAAAAGGTAACACTGCTATTTAACCATACATTATACTGTTTATTCATCATTGAATTTTTACAATTTATGTGTGTTAAGTGAAGTGGGATGCCAAACCAGTTGAGAACCAACACTCTATACTCGAGTGTATTAAGGCTTGATATACATGCAACATTGAACTCTTGGTTGCTTCACATTCATAATTAGCTATAACGTTATGCAATTTATTATACTCTTACATTTGTTTTCAATTTCTCATCAAAGATTAATCCAAGATACTCTGTCCCTCGGGTTGATAATATCATTTATAATAATTTGTTACATTTAATTTTTTTCTTTGTAAAACATATGCAAGTGGTAAAGTTGGTTTTATATTCGATATTCGCACATTCGCGGACTTCCGCGTTCAATAACTCGTGAACTAAACGTTGTTGCTACAGAAAACACCTATCACATAACTACAGATAAAACACCAGAAGCTACAACATAATTTTCCTCAAAACGATCTTTCCTTCGCACTGGACAAAATACATTGATCTCTATGCGCAGGCTGCTAAGAAGGGACCATCTGCAAAGTGCAAACCCGAAGGAAAGCTCGTTTTGAGGAAGATTTAAATATTAAAACAATGTTATTTGTGCAGGGCTGGACTGGGACAGAAAATCGGCCCTGGCATTTTGGCCCAGACTGGCCCACTACATATGATCATAAACACCACCCATCTTTGCACGCCCTTGAATATGTTTTTGTTCAACTCCTATTCATTAAAACCACTAATGCCAAGTTTTTGGGCATATAAAGGGAATTTAAACATTTAAATGTTAGACATTTTCATACCCCTGTCGTAACCAAGGAGAAAAACTGATCCGCCAAAAAAGCAAAAAAAAAAAAAAAAAAGTCAATGGTGGGGAAAGTAAAGTAGAATTCAAGTAAAACTATAGAAATTGACAAACATGTTTTCTAATTAGACATGAGAAATAAAATGCTTTTCTCAGTTGGAGAGCCACTGAACAAAATGATACACAAAGAAACATAAGATGCTATCATAATTCTTTTTATTGATTCAAGAGAAGAGATGAATCAAACTTTTAGATTTATTAATATGACTGATTACTTTGAGGTTTCTGTTAATGATTGAGCTCCTTTGTTGCTGCAGTGACTCATAACAGACTATAAAGTACATCTACGGATGGAGCCGTCAACACAGACGACCCACATAAATCCCAGGTCAAAGCTCACATGCTTGTGGTTATTAATCACTTTTGTTCATACAATGTTTAATATGATGAAGGTTCTATTTACTTTTGGTATAAGTTCCCTTGAGAGTTGACACCAAAGACACTGCCATCAGTTGCTACTTCAATCATGGACAGAAGTCCAGGAATATTCACAAATTTTCCAGACCCGGAACAAGCATTACTAGACACATCCTGCACGAGACCCAAAGAGACAAACTAGTCAACCATAATAAAGTCACATAAAATAACTGCTTTTGCAAGATGCACACAGATTCTATTGGACTTCCGCGTTCAATAACTCGTGAACTAAACGTTGTTGCTACAGAAAACACCTATCACATATAACTACAGATAAAACACCAGAAGCTACAACATAATTTTCCTCAAAACGATCTATCCTTCGCACTGGACAAAATACATTGATCTCTATGCGCAGGCTGCTAAGAAGGGACCATCTGCAAAGTGCAAACCCGAAGGGAAGCTCGTTTTGAGGAAGATTTAAATAAAAACATGTTATTTGTGTAGTAACAATATTCAGCTCACGAGATATTGAACGCGGAACTCCGCGAATATGCAAATAAAAAACCAACTTTACCCAAGTTGCAGACTTGATCATGTTGGACCTCAGTACCACATACGTGGACAGCACCATGAACATAGTCAAGTAAAAAAAATAAAAATATTGCCGACCAGGGTAAATATAGTTTCAGGTTTTGTATGACTGCTTTAGTGTACTTTTGTGTAGGCTACTGTACATACAGTACGCAAATATGTTTTATGTAAAAGTTCCGGTAATTCACCAAAGGGATTTTTTTCATGTTCCAAAGGTAGTGCTTTCCTATTGACCAGACTGACTTACTACAGGTGAAATTTTGACAATACCTCCTTTACTGTACGTACAATAAACAAATAAGTTTAAGGAAAAATGACTGTAATTCACCTAAAGTATTTTTTCATGTTCCAAAGGGTGTAGTGCTTTCCTAGTGACCACACTGACTTACTACAGGTGAAATTTGGACAATACCTCCCTTACTGTAAGTATAGTACAAACATATTATTATTAAAAAATACTGTAATTTCTCCTTTTTTCATGTTCCAATGGTTATAGTATGTTCCTAGTGATCACTCAATTAACTTTGATAAATGTATTAGGTAAAAGTATGTATTAGAACTGCTGTTCCTTGTACAACACACTTGTTTCATTGATTAAAAAAATGCAGATATTTTAGGTTAATCATATTTTCAACGTTATAAATAAGCAACACCCTTATTGTAATGATTCAAGTTAAGTTTTTGTTATGAAGTCCTGAAGAAGTGGATAAAAGCTTTGTAGTCAAGAATTTGTTCAATATGTTTTTAATAGCAGAAACAAGACTGTCTTAGGTCTATTGTTGCCTTTTGGGTGTTGTATCCAGGTTGATGGGTGACTGATTAAAACAAATCCAACTAAAAAAACATCTGTTGTTTTAATCAGATTTGAGCTGATTGCAGAAACAAGACTGTTGTTGTAGGTCTGTTTTTACACTTTGGATGTATAATTTTGTCATCCTGGATTCAAATCCTAAAAAGCAAAACTGTAATTGTTGCAATTGACGTAATTTGTGAGTTTTATTTAATCAACTGTCAGCCTGGATACAATAACCAAAACTGCATTAACGAAACTTGTTTTTCATATGTTTGTAATAGCAGAAACAAGACTGTCTTAGGTCTATATTTGCATTTTGGGTGTTGTATCCAGATTGATGGGTGACAAATCTCTATACCCACAACAAAAATGTCTGTTTTAATCAGTTATCTGTGTGTTTGCAGTAACACAAATGTTTTATTGTAGGGTTGATTAATTGGTTGTTTTAATCACTCACCATCAACCCTTTTTGCTTTAAAAATGCTTTAAAGAAACAATTTTTGTACACTGTTACAATAAAATGAATGTTTTGACAACATAGTTTGTTTTTTGCTTTACTCGTTTTTGTTAGTTTAGCTTACTGTCACATCTACCGTCTGTCTGTATCTGCACTACATTACCCAGAATCCTCTTTGGCACACCTGCATTCACTCTCCAGATTACTAACCACGTGCACCTGTTCACCATCAGCAACCTCGTCATCAGGCACTATAAAACACTCACCATAGCCCCAGTTCATTGTCAAGCCTCCAACAGGAACAGACCATAATCCGTTGTCTCCGTTTCCGCTGATACATCAAGACTTCAAGCTGTAATGTATACTTACCTGAAACACTCACCTTTATGTCATTGTTGTGCTGTCTTCAGAAATCCTGTCTGAGTCCATGCTGCCTGAGATCCTGTGTTCCTTTGAGTTTCCAGTGTTTCATCCAAGTTTGCTTGCTGTCGATCGCATCTGAAAGAGAAGAGACAAATATTACTGAACTGTGATTACTTGACATCAACTTATCTGAAGTGAAAGTGCTTACCTGCTTTTTGCCCCACTTCGACTCATCTTCACGGAATCTGCACTTAAATTGAATGAATACTCACCTTGACTCTTGTCATTTGTAAATAAAGCTGTGTTTGGATTCACTTACCTCTGTCTCCTGGCCTGTATCCTGACAGTAAGGGAGTTATAGTCAAAATTTCACCTGTAGTAAATCAGTCTGGTCATTAGGAAAGTACTACAACCTTTGGGATATATATAAAAAAACACTATAGGTTATTTACAGTTTATTTCATAAACATATGTAATAAACATATGTAATAATATGCTCATTACATAAACATATTTGATAATTCTACAGTAAGGGAGGTATTGTCAAAATTTCACCTGTAGTAAGTCAGTCTGGTCCCTAGGAAAGCACTACACCCTTTGGAACACGAAAAAATACTTAGGGTGAATTACAGTAATTTTTTCATAAACATATGTGTCAACTGTACATACAGTAAGGGACTTTTTGTCAAAATTTCACCTGTAGTAAGTCAGTCTGGTCCGTAGGAAAACACTACAGCCTTTGGAACATGAAAAAATACTTAGGGTGAATTACAGTAATTTTTTTAAAAACATATTTGTCAACTGTACGTACAGGAAGGGAGTTTTAGTCAAAATTTCACCTGTAGTAAGTCAGTGTGGTCACTAGGAACATGCTACAACCTTCGGATAGTAAAAAAATCCCTTTGGTGAATTAATGTAATTTTATTCTAAAAATATTTATGTACATTATGTACAATGAGGCAGGTTTCCTAAATACAATCATTATAATGCACTTTTTATTTTTGCTAAAGTACAATCAATAGCATTAGAACACATAATGTGAGAGAGATTTGCTGGTACATCTGTACTTTGCAAAAATTTAGTTGTCTGTTTGCACACAATGGAAAAAAAATACGGTCCCAATCTTCTTTACCACACACATTGAATGTTCACTGAATTTGTATGCCATTAAAACAATATTTGCCCATTTTGATCGATTGTGGAGAGTGTTGTAGTTACCATCTTGTCCTAAAGATCATGTAGCTGCTTTTATTTAGCAAAAATGTGCTTTATTGCGATTGTTATTGAGACAGTTTTTAGCAAAAAAGTGCGAATGTGCGAATATAAAACCAACTTTACCTAAGTACCCAGATTGACCGGTGGCTCGCCCAATCAGATTAATAAAAACAATATATATATATATGAATGAATGGGAAATGAGCAAAAAACATGGAAACACAGAATATTTTTGTGTGTACAATCTACAAATCAGCCACGATGCAGAAAAAAGTGCACAGCAATAAAGGGGTGAAACTCTGAAACATTAAGAGTGCAAAACAGACACACACTCACACACACACACACACTTATACACACCAATGAATTAGTGATAGATAGATAGATAGATAGATAGATAGATAGATAGATAGATAGATAGATAGATAGATAGATACTTTATTTGTCCAGAGGGAAATTCAAGTATCTAGTAGCATACGAAAACATACATGCATTAAACATACATTAAACCTATTAAAATAACAATAAAATAAACTTAACTTATAACACAGTAGCCACAATAAACAGTGCAAAACACTAAACAGTGCAAATTGAGGTAAAGAGTGCAGAGGGAGGCAGAGATTATCCAATTGTCTATTGTCTATTGTCCTCCCTGCCATGACTAGCTGTTGTTCAGTCTGATGGCCAGTGGGACGAAAGAGTTTTTAAGTCTGTTGGTGGAGCTGGGCTGGGACAGCAGTCTGCCACTGAACACACTCCTCTGCCCGATGAAGGTGTTTTGCAGAGGGTGGTGGGCGTTGTCCAGGGTCCTTCTTTCTGCCACTGTCACCAGAGAGTCCAGCTCTGAGCCCACTACTGAGCCAGCTCTCCTTACCAGTCTGTCCAGTCGACCAGCGTCTCTCTTCTTGCTGCTTCCTCCCCAACAAACTACAGCATAAAAGAGGACGCTGGCCACCACAGACTGGTAAAACATCTGCAGTAGTTTTTTTTGCAGATGTTGAAGGACCCCAGCCTTCTCAGGAGTACAGACGGCTCTGCCTTTTCCTGCAGAGAGAGTCCATATTTTCTGTCCAATCCAGCTTGTCATCCAGTTGAAGCCCCAGATTTTATAAGTCCTGACCACCTCCACATCAACCCCCTCGATGGACACAGGCTGGAGATGTGGTTTCTTCCTTCTTCAAGTCCACCACTATTTCCTTGGTCTTGGACGAGTTCAGCTGCAGATGGTTGGTCCTGCACCACCTCACGAAGTCCTCAACTAGGCTCCTGTACTCCCCCTCTTGTTCATCCTTGATACAGCCAACTATCGCAGTATCGTCTGAGTATTTCTGCATATGGCAGAGCCTGGAGTTATACTGGAAGTCAGATGTGTACAAGGTGAAGAGGACAGGAGAAATCACGGTCCCCTGTGGTGACTGTTTAGTGTGACTGTAACAGAACAAATATGTCAAACATAATCAACCACAATGCAGAAAAAAAGTGTACAGCAAGGAAGGGCAGGCGCGGATTTATGGGTGTGCCTAATCAGATTAATAAAAACAATTTACATTTTAAATTTTAATAATAATAATAATGAATTAATAAATAATTTCATTTTAATAGTTTCCTGAGGACATTTATGTACAGTAGCTACGAAAAATAGCTACAAAAGAAAAATATTATGTCAGCATATCACGTGTCAGTCCAGTGATGCTATCACGCAACACCGCGTTAGCTCTGAAACTTTCGGACCGAAAGTGGTGTCAGTTTTCTGTAACCGTTAAGTAGCAGCGGCAACATAACTGAGCTATTTCTGCCCACTTTTTGTGTTGTAATGTTCACCGTCTCCTGCTTTGGCATTTGTTTACATTTTGTGAATGCACTTCTGGCTCTGTGTCTCGAAATACAGCTGAGTATATTTCCATAGCATACTTGTTTTCTTCTGTCATGATTCATTTTAAAACACTGAATCAGCTCGTTCTCCTGTGAATTTTTTTCTGCACGGGTCCGGCCACACGCTCTCTGTGCGCGCACTGACTTATTAACATTGTGATAGTCTACATGGAGTCGCGTGTAATGACAGACAGATGACCTTCAGGTTTAAAGCAGGCGGGAGGGCTGACTGACATGAGTACAAGGCATAGGCCTTTTAAATTCACTACCGAAGTACCGATCTGCTATAGTTGACTTATTTATCAGGCGCGTATAAGCTTAAAAAACCGAGGCCCCTCCGTATATTCACCAGGCCCACCTATTAATGACGTTCTGTATCCGCCACTGATGCAATGTATACATTAGCTGAGCTCTAGCGTGAATGACTGATGTGAATGACTGGTGTAACATAAACGTTGGTAAAACAAATCTTGCTCCATGCTTAATCTTTCCTCAAAGTAGTGAGAATGACAGACAATCTGCATTAATAGACACAGTTGTAGGTAATAGTGGCCCATAATTAGCAGAAGTATTTAAGTAACACAGTGGTGACGTGAGTTAGCCAGTTAACAGGAGACCTACACAATATAAAACTCAAAACTAAGTATTTTGAACACCATCTTTCAAGAGCAAGCGGTTTGCGAATCCTGCATTGAACTCCGACGAGATTTGAGAAGCAGTCTTCAGTGAAATAAAGGGAACAGCAAAAGTTTAGGATTATACTGCTGTGGTATCGTGGAAAAGATGAATTTTAACCACTGATTCTTCACATGCTCGTCCTGGGCAGACTGTTTTTACCTTCACATTGTAGAGCACAGCGTTTTCTCGACATGATGCTATCCAGTATCCACAGGAATCAGCTGTCGTTTTGAGGTTCAAGTTTCCCCTGGTGGGTGGGCAATATGCTAATGTTTCGTCTTGACGTCACAACGAAACGGCTTATGACTCGTTTGAAAAACAATTCATTTTATTGACTCAGAGTCGACTCTTACTTTTGAAAGACAATAACTTTATACGGTGCACTTTCAGATTTAAAACTTTGCAGGATGTTTTCATTTACTTAGAGCTAGTTACACACTACATGAAAGGTCATTTTCAAAAATCCATAATAGGGGCCCTTAAACTTTTGAAATTACGATCAAACCGGAATATTAAACCTGCTTTCGCGCTGCGGCTGATTCAGTGAGCTCATGTAAGCTCATGTTTATGTTTGAAACAAACATGAAGATGATGACGTTTGCACATGTTTATTACGTGTTCAGTCTATAGTGTTTCATCACCATCTAATGATATATACATATTATTTACTATTATACATACTATTATTTTTTGTTTGTTTTTTGTGGTGTTTTATTTTTCTTTCTTTTATTTGTTTGCTTATCACTTGCTTTGAGTTTGTTTGCACTATTGATGTGAACTTATGAAGTGTGATTTGTTTTGTTCCCTTTTGTGAATTCTGAATTTATTATAGTGACCATTAACTCTGTGAGTATTTAATTGATAAGTTGTTTTAAATGATTTATTTGAGACTGTTTCTAGTGGAATAAATAATACATTTGTGGAAATAAATATTTATTTTGTATATATATTATTTATCTCTGTCTTTTGACCCAAAAACAAACCAGCAGGGTCCTTCATATTATTCTGACCATTTGTGGACCCTTATTTGGGCATTGTTAGTTATTTGTCCTGGGTGGTATTATCCCCTGGGTGGTGTAGTCTGGCTTTTATTTGTAATACCCCTTGCTAAAGGTTACAATCTTGGCATAGTCGGCAGGGTTACATTTGGTGTGTAAAGCAGAGACGTGACTCCCTTTATTTGTTTTTTCTGATGTAGAGAAGTTGGCCCCTTTATTATCTCCATGCCCCCATGTGACTGTTAGTGTTGGTGGGGTTTTAGTTCCCTGTTTGTTATACACTGGTTTATACTTGTACATAATGGTGTCAACCATGTCTGAAAGCTTTTTTTGCAGAACCTTTAGCCATGGGGTTTGGAAAAACTTAAATCCTGTCATTGGTTGCAGCTTTAGGCTGCCAATGGCCTGAATATTCCATATATGGGCTATTTAGAGCTGGATGTGGAAGTGTTTGAGAAATTGAAATTGAAATTTGGTACCAGTAACTGTTGTGAGTTTACCTCGAGGTGTTGAGGATGTCCCATTGAGGGTGCAGGCTCAGTTTCTTCCCAAATGACTACAAGTTCCATACAGGGCAAGATAGATTCTGTTGATCTGTCTCCGGTGACCTCTGAAAAACAGTGCAAGTTAGGGCTGATTTGGGCTGTACTACTTTGATCACACATGATTTTCCCTTGCTTGATGAGGTTCCAGTTAGGCAGCATTATAGACTTATGAGGCAGTCAAGACTAATCAGCTGCTGGAAACCCAAATTATAAGAGAAAGTAGCAGCCCCTATGCTTCTCCCTTTGTCCTGGTGAAGAAAAAAGATGGTAGCCTGCGAATGTGTGTTGACTATCATCAACTTAACAGAAAGACAAGAAAAGATTTGTTCCCATTACCAAGAATTGAGGACTCCTTTGGATGCTAGGGGATGGCTACAACCCTAAGAAAATTGAGACGGTTGCTAACTGGCAGTCTCTGCAGCAGGTCTCAGAACTTCGGTCATTTCTGGGCTTTGGAAGTTATTACAAACAGTTTGTGGAGGGTTTTTTCCAAGCTGGTCACCCCACTTCATCGCCTAGTAGCTGACCTGACTGGGGCCAAGAGGAAGATTACAGCCTGGTCTTGCAAGGAGGCTTGAACAGAGGAGTGTCAGCAGAGTTTTCTGACTTCTCACAGCCAGTGCAGTCCTACGTCAACTTGCCTAATCTTCACGGTACTAACTTGCCTAATCTTCACGGTACTTTAGACCGCGGTGGAAACGTAGAAAGCAACAGGTCTGGGGGGAAAAAAGTTCCTGGGAAAAAAGTTCCTGTGAACTTATGATTTCTCTCAACAGCAGCCAGTCAATAAATGGAAAAGCAAAGTAACTTGCATTACTTATTTGAAAAAGTAACTCAGATATTTTGTTGTAAATTTAAAAGTAATGCATTACTTTACTAGTTACTTAAAAAAGTTATCTGATTACGTTACTCAAGTTACTTGTAATGTGTTACCCCCAACACTGTCCACTTGGACCAGGGGAGGAACTTCGAAAGCACCCTTATTCACCAATTGTGTGAGTTGTATTGCATTGACAGAGTCGGACCACCCCAGCCCATCCAACTGGAAATGGTCAATGCAAGCATTTTAACTGCACATTTCACAATCTACTGCGCAGTCTCCCTCTTGCAAGAAGAAAAACTGGGTATACCTCCCTCAAGTGGTTTTCTCCTATAATACTACTCCACACCAGTCCACAGATGAATCTCCATATTTCTTAATGTTTGGGCAAGACCCACAGTTGCCTGTTGATTTCCTCTTGGGCAGAATTGATGCACCGACTCACGGCAGTGTCCATGATTGGATTAATGATCACCAAGTAAGACTTCAGGTGGCCTTTGATGGAGCTAGAAGTCGCATGAAGGCGGCAGCGGACCATAGAAAAGAGCGACATGATCGGTGAGTACAAGATGACACTTTGATCCAAGGTCAGCTATTGTATTTGCGGGCAAAGATTCAAGATTGCTGGAGTTCTGTTTTTAAAGTGCTGTGAGCCTCTACACCCGGTGGGTCAGTGTTGGCAATTTGGAAAAAATTAGACATGTGCATCGTACATGAGAGCTAAAAAATTTAGAGGAGCCTTTTAACTCTCTCATTTCAGACTCTGATCAAGCATCTGCGGGATCTAGAGAGGATTATCTACCGGATGACGATATCTGGTTATTGGTGACGTCAGAGCAAGAACTTTCTCCTCCGGTGATGGTACCAATTGCTGTTCATTCACTTCCTTCTCCTCTTTCAAGTTGTTCTTCACTCCTGCATCAAGGCTCTGAAGGTGCCTCCGTGTCATCTAGTAGAGTTCCTGATCCTGAGCCTCCTCTAGTTCATGATTCCTTGCCTAATGAACCCTCAGTGACATCAGAGGACACTGTCACTACTGTAAGTGCACCATTGCGTCAGACTACCTGAACAACTGAATTCCTATGTCCACTCCTGTTTGCCAGATCTGGGCCACAAGCAGGCCATAGCAATGCCACATGTCAGCCAAGAGCAAAGAAATAAACCACAACTGGACCTTATCTGAGCCACAAAATGTGTGTATATTAAATATGGAGCATCTCAACCTTAATAAGCCTGTTAACAAGCAGAATCACTGAAGGAAAGAAGAGAACTGAAAAAGAGACGAGCAGAAACACAAAAACTCAACTGACTTCAGCCACAGTCTTAGATGAAATCATCTGAAGATAAAAGAAGACATTACATTTCTCAAGATCTCAGCAGAGGAGGATTAAACAACTCCACATTACCAGCTTCACTTACTAACCAGATTGACTTTATTTCTGTTAGGCATTGAGGCTCGATATGTAGGTGGCTTTATAAAATCATGTGTAGTGTTGTTGTCATCCTTCTTGTACTCTGGTTCATGTCTTTTTGGGCAGTAAAGTGATTTGGTCTATCACTTCCATTCTTCCCTGGTGAGTTGTCTATTTTCTTTCCTTTCCCACAATCGCGATTCACAGTCTAAATATGTGTTTGTCGAATCAATAGGGATGTGTGTGAGGTCCGTGAGGTGGTGAGTTAGTATAAGGTAAGAATCTCACCTAGAAGGAAAGTAATTTTTTATGATTGTTTTATTGAGGATAGTGGTTTACATCATTTATTTAAACAGTGTTCTTACAATAGTTTTTTTGTATTTCAGGTGTGGCCTCATAGCGCTAGCTGTTGTTTCAGGTGGCTGATTGATATAATTGTAAAGCTTATGTGTAAGCTAATTAATTCTGATAGAATTCTGCTTACTGATATTCTGGTCTATAACTCCTCCCTGAACATCCAGCTACCCTGTATCTTGGTCTCTCATTGGCTGTAGGTCATTGCCAATGTAATTTTTAGTCAGAACTCATTTCACACAGCAGGATTTTGAATCGTAGACAGGTCCAGATATTTGGCATGCCAAATATCTCACGGGCATCGGCGACACATCGTCAATTCTCTCAGATTGCGTCTTTGATAATGTACAATGTGTGATTGTCACTCGCGTGAACGAGCACCGCTTTGCCTCCGGTTTCTGGCATTTGTCGGCGATTTCACAAAATCTGTCTGCGAGTGAAAATCGGGGCTGAAATCGTGCAGTTTAATAACTCGCCATTAATCAACCAAGTTTTAAGCGTAAATGTGACAGTAAGTTAATCTTGCTTTCTGGAATATAATATATGGTAGCAAATGATACCATATTCAAATACAATAGTATATTAGAAAAAAATACATAGTATTACCATTACCAAATGACCATTATCATGTGTTTTTTGACATCATACTATGGAAACTTGCATATCAATACTTTTTAAACAGACATATGGATACTCTATCATTCACTCATCTGTCAGTGTAAGTTGTAATGTGTTTAAATCTATCTGGACATGAGGGCCTAGAGTTTTAGGGGATTTCAGTACGTCTCCTCTGGGTAAACAGTCATTTTTTTGTCTTAAACAGTTCCATAGACAATGTAAACAGATGCTCTAGAGAATATAAACTCTCTCTCTCACCATTGTTGAGATTCATGTGCTGATTGTTGATGTTTGTGTGTGTCATCGTGGATTCACTTTTCGTGCTCATGTTTGTTAAAATCTTCTAACTGATTGTTATAATATTGCTGGATATCATGCTGCACTAACACAGGATTTCTGGTTTCTGGTTTCTGGAGTTGTTTAATCCTCCTCTGCTGAGATCTTCATAGATTTAATGTCTTCTTTTATCTTCAGTTGATTTCATCTTAGGCTGTGGCTGGAAGTCAGTTGTAGTTCTTGTGTTTCTACTCGTCTCTTGTTCTGTTTTTTTTCTTTTTTTTCTTTTTTCTTTCCTTCAGTGATTTTGCTTGTTAACAGGCTTATATTCTGATTTGTTTCTTTGCTCTTGGCTGACATGTGGCATTGCTATGGCCTGCTTGTGGCCCAGATCTGGCAAACAGGAGTGAGCCACCCAAGGGCCGTCATTCCACGCTGCATGTGGGCCAGATCATCATTCCACATGTGCCAGATGTGGGCCGGATCTGGGACGTTAAAATGTTGATATGTGGGGGGGTACCCTGTGCCGAGAAAAAGGTGATGCAGAGTGGTCCTGACCAAGTGTCAATATGTGACGAGTTGGGTGTGAGAACGTGTCACTCTAAAAAATGCTATGTTGGCTTTAATTTACTTTTTTATGTCAACAGGTCCCACGTAACTAGGTTACGTTGGATTTATGTAACATTTTTATTTCAATTAACTTAAGTTAATTACATAAGGTTAATCCAATGCTGTTTAGTTGAATAAGGTTAACAGTCTTAATTTTGTCCAAAACAATTAAGTTAATTAAGTTCAATTATCCTAAAATTTTTATTTTTACATTCAACCAAAACAAATAATCCAGTTTCATGAAACTGGTGTGTTTCGGGTTGCCCAAGAAGGGGCTTCCCTCATCCAAACAGACCATCAGCAACTGGATCATTCAGACTATATCTATGACCCATCAGGTGCGCAGTTTGCCTTCACCTTTGGCCGTGAGGGCGCATTCAACCAGAGGCATGGCATCCTCTAGAGCCCTCCTCTCAGGGGCACCGATCCAAGAAGTGTGCGATGCAGCAGGATGGGCCACCCCTCATACTTTTATTAGATTTTATAGTCTGGACATCCCATCTATGCCAGGCACTCTAGTGCTCTCGTCCTAAGTGCGCCTGTGCGCAGCTTCATTCATGCTTCAGAGGCGCTACGCTGAGGGACGTTCCCCAAAGTGTCGTCATCGACGCAGTGTCTCGTTCCCTTCTCAGGGTTACAGGGTTACAGTCGTAACCTGAGACGTTTCTCATGGAGGAGCTTCGGAAGCATACAAGGAGGAGCGACGACAGTGAAGGACGAGAGAGGACCAGGGGCCTAAGGCCTGATATATAAACATTGCGTACGCTCTAAAAAGACATACAAATTTGTGTACGTAATTTTCCACGCACATATTGGAATTTATAAAAAGTAAACTTATCGTAATTATGTGTGCACCGTCTGCACACTCTAATAAGCTTAATAAAGACTGATTGTCGGTCCATCTGTCGTATTTTTTAAACTCCATTGTTGTTCTGAATAACAAACAACTCTTACTGCACACCACAACAGACTTTTAAAAATGGTGGTTGAAATAAAATGCGGCATGAATCAACCAATCTGCATGTTCAGTGCCCAAGTCCCACCCATGAAAGTTCCTGAACTTTGAAAAAGTACTATCTCGCCAGCAGGGACTTCTGAGGGGACATTTTTACCCGGAACTTCATTTAGACCCTGGTCCCTGCGGACGAAACCAAGCATACCGCACAAGCCCTGAAAAGTGAAGCCAAAGCGTCTTGATCAATCCCAGGGGGTTGGTCCCAGTATAAGTCATGAACCCCGCCCTCCCCATGAAGTCTAATGGGATGTGATGGAAACTAAACAATCAAATTACACTTCAAATACATTTTTTCCAAAGATATTTTCTGTCATTTTAGGTAGTTTTTATCATGCTTATGTAAGTTTAAGTGTTTGTTTGTTTAAAATAAGATGGTCTTAGTTAGTTATTTGATGCCATAAAACGGTAATGTGACGTCATGATTGACAGCTGAGATTGACAGCTTCTCTAAACGGCACCAATAGACTTTTGGGGGGATTTTCGGGAGGAGATTGGAGCTTCAACTTTTAATGTCCATAACTGGTTATTTGACACTGACATAATGAGTTGCTCTGCAGTAATCTGTAGTAACCGTTTCTGCGAGAGTGAGGGCGGGACCTTGATATCGCGACTTTTTTTACAGTCTATGGTCGAAACACAACGTGTACTACCCCAAAGTTTCATCTAGGAACTAGGGTTCCTGGGGAAAGTTCCTGCGGTGGAAACGTGGTTAATATGTAAGAACTGTGACAAGTCCCAGTTAGTCTAGCAAGTTTTTTTTTGTTTTTTTTTTCAATAAAAAATAAATAGATATACAGAAAAGAATAGTAAGTGTTAGTATTAATGGGTCAAATGTTGACGAAAAATCTCTTTAGCCGTTTCTTTACTGTGTCTGTCTTTACAGTACAGAAAAAAAAGAAAGATTTGTCCCCATAAAATAATCCCCTAAACAGCTGCTTATATCAATCAAAAAAATTATATATTTACCTTTAACAGTTTTTAACACTGTATATTAATTACAATGAAACAATCAGCGATATAGTCAAAAGTAGTTTCTAAATATTGCATCCCATATTGCATATATATTTGTTTGTTTTTATTTATTTGTTGTGGGTCAGATGAGGAGCTAGCCCGGCTAACGTCAGACCAAGTCTCATTTGAGACTTGGTCTGGGAACCACATGTTAATTTTCTCGTATTTGAGGCGTGGTTTACGAATGCCCAGAGCCGTTTATTGGGCGCTATGAATGTCTATCAAATGCGCCTGTACGTAGCTCATAGCCAATCGTTTCAATTATACCAGATGACATATGTAGAGTGACAGAAATTCGACGAGGAAAAAGACGATGGGTCAAAGATTTATTTGTACACGATGGCGTTTAGCGAATATTTCCGTTTGTGCAAGATAAACATGAGGGTAGAGGTAACGTCGAGTCTGATGCCATGTTGGATCCATAGATATAAACAAACTGCTTCGGTGTCGTCATCGTCTTGCTGCTCCCTCCCCGTTCTGTGATTGGTTCCCTTTTTCAGGGGAAAATCTGGTCCATGGTGTCCAGGCTGCCTAGCAGCGTGAATAAACTGCTATTCAAGGCAGCATGGGGAAACCCAGGCTATGAGGAGCTATAAGCCCCTAAAGGGACAGAGTTGGGAGGAACGTTCAACTTTTAATGTTTTTGTGTTCTCTTACAAATGGTTTTTTTCTTCTTTAAAAAAAAAAAAAAAAAAAAAAAACCCCCAAGACTTTTTCTTCCAAAAATTTTTTTTTTTTTTTAAAAAAAAAAAAAAAAAAAAAAATCCCCCTCAAATCCCATCTTTTTTCCATCACCACGTCCCTTTAAGGGCTCCGAAGGGGTCTGACTGTTTAAAGGAATTTGAAAGTGAAATGGAATGTTTGCATCGTTTTATTGTGCTGTTTTCTTTCTCTTCAAATAAAAATATCCTACTTAAGGTGACACCACATTGATAATGCTGTATCGAAAACATACATAGACATAGAGGATTCAGAAGATTCTTACAGGATCCTCACTGGTTGTTGTTTTAAACCACAATGATGCATGTTAGGACTCTCTATACTTTCAACCCTTTCACACCAACTGATGAGGGCAGAAATACCTGTGAAACGAGTTAGTTTCTGAATCTGTTATATGACATCACTTTTCTTTAAAGGTTGGCTTATCTTTAGTTTCTGTTTCAAGTGTGCTCAAACTACAGCCATTCCCTAGAAACATGTGGTTGTAATAAATGCCCTGACAGACCTCCTGCAGATAAAACTCCCTCAGCCCATAATTAATTCCAGACAGAGGAATAGTGATAGAGAAAGAAAGGAATTTATTAAAAGAGAATTATTGATTCCTGAGTTTCACAAGTATAGAAATACTAGATTTTCTATGTTCTAAAGAATATGCAAGTGGTGCTGTCCTGTTTAAAGCTCTCTGCCAAAATGCTAGGGTTTAGTGGGTAATTTCCAGGGTGGCACTATGCAGTTGGTACGGTGTCTTTTGTGTAATTTAGTGTGTTGAGGTTGCTATAGGGCATTGATACAGGTCAAGTGAAAACTCCCTCCTCTGGTTTCTGTAATATTATTTTCCCAAGATACTGTATCTGTGCCCCCCTTTTCCGTTTACTTTATTGCTCTGAGATCTTTCATTTCAGTCACAGCTTGTTCAATGCAGAGATTTGTCATAGAGTTAAACAATAATGTATTCAGTTATCATTTAATTACCCTAATTCATTTTGAAACACTGACTTTTTTCTTAAAAGGAAGACATAGGGGAAATTTAAAAAATGTTGACACTGCTTTTGCACACAATATAAAAGCATAGGGATGATTTTTGAGTATATAACTGCTTTTTATCTTTGTATAACTGCAATTATAGGCTATATATGAACTACTTTTAGGGTGGGGGGTTTTCCCCAGCCCCTGGCTATACGGGAATCTAAAGCAATTTGAAAAAACAAATGCTTTTTGTGTTCCACAGAAGAAAGTCATTTACATGTAGGTTTGAAATGATGACGCAAATTATTTGTTTATTTTTGTTGGTGAACTATTCTTTTAAGAACACTGTCATTCTATTTGTGCTACATTAATGCTGGTGTGTGCTTTCTAACTTCACCCCACTGCTGTTGTTTATGTTCCAGAATGTCTGGCATTCGTTTTTCCATTTCTCTCTCTTCTCCTTCTCTCGGTAGTCATGGATTTACAATTCCCTACATGAGTTTGTTTAAACTTTCTCAGGACTTTAAAATAATCCCCATACCAGTCATCATCCACCCATGAGGTTGCTTCACTGTCCATCCCACAGCCGTTTTATTCCCCTGTCTGTCCACCCACTGAATTTCTCCCACTTTTTGTGGAAGTCTTAGATATAATATTGATATTATATTAATATTATAAAACAACAATGTTAATACAATTTAAATATTTAATAATAGTCTATACTAGTCTATACTACCTTGTGTAAGCTAACTGTCTGCCCTTCACCGATCAATGTCTTTTTTATCCATCCTTATTCCTGCAAAGAAAAAAGTTATAGGCTACTTAGTCTGAATGTGACTAGAATATTTCTAAAGTAAATATTTTTTTTCTAGATATATTTGCTTAAATTACAACTCAAACGTTTTAAGATTCTGCATAACAGAATCCTCTCCACAGAGAGTGAAAGTTGAGATTTGAGATTATCACACAGATTCATTCCCTAAACATGAGGAGTGAAAGTTCACACACACTTGTACCTTTACTCCTCCTGGAGCTGTTTCACAGGGCTGCTGATTCACCCTGGTGCCTGTTTCTTCACGGTGGGGTGTCCTTTGTGAGTCAGACGACCAGATGGGTTGGGAAAACATTCTTGTAATCAACTTCCTATGTCGGCACGAATGGCCATTTCAAAGATATGTTCGTGAGTTTCACACATAACTGACCAAGACATTTGACACTGAATCATGATATTCTTCAAGTCCAGGAATGATGCGTTGTCTGGGTCACAAAGAGACTATGATTATTATCAGAAAAAGAGACTCACTTATAAGAGTCAGCCACTATGAATCAGTCTGTGAAAGAGCCAGGGGTCTATATGCATCATGTGATGTCTTTCGTATTACAGACTAACCCCCATAAACGTCTGTCCACCCAGTCTCATAAATGGCTGCAGGAGTTGCTCTACTCATTGGATAAGCAAACATTCAGAGATGATAGTTGTGCGTCAGATTTGCTATGTTGTTCAGTAATTTCCGTCTAGCATGTGAACTTTCCTACTCATTACCCTGGTCACACACTTGATCCTGTTTGCACAGCTTGGACTTTCCTTTTCCTGGATCTGTTCTCAAATCTCCTTTAACTTTCCGGAATGTCAGAGCTGTTGTCTTTTTAATATTTTTCCTGTCCTTTTGCAGTCCTTTCTATTTATAACTCCAGTGTTTCTGAAGCCTCAGATTATAGGCAGGTACCCTTCATCTCATGCTCCTGAGCTCTGATCATTAAACAAAATTGGAAGCCCTTACGCAAAGAAAATATATTTCCTTATATATGAATGATCAATATATTAAATGATTTAATGGTATATTGAAAATATACAGAATAATATGTTTGTCATGATTCTGCCATCTAGTCTTTGATTTTCCCTGGTCATGAGGCAGGATCATGACAGACCCATGTTTTATGTGCACACACATGGCCTTTTGCTGGGCCATGTGCTTGTGTTGTCTCGTCATCTAGCCCTGCCCTCCTTGTTATCCTTAATTGTTTAGTCATTATTGTTTCCCCATTATCACCTGTTGCCCTCATCATTTGTTCCCTTTTTGATCCCCTTGTGTTTGCTGTCCTGTGTCGGTTCATTGTGGTTCCTACATGAGTGTTATTCATTATCATTGCGAATCATACCTGTGAGTACCTTGTGGAAAGTCTGGTCATTGTGAGAGTATTTATTAGAAGTATTGTTTGTTTATTGTCTAGTCGTAGTTTAGTCTTGTCAGCCCAAGATTCCTCGTCCTGTCCATGTTTTGCCCCCTCGTGGGTTTTGTTTTCCTGTTTTTGTACCAAGAAACCTTGTGTTCATTGTACACTGTATGCATTTGGATGAATCTCCTCGCACCATCATAACAATGTAGAATAATACATAATGAATTACCCGGAATGTACATGTATTGAAAAAATATGTGACAATATATTTGCTGATATATCATAATAAATGTAATTTTATATTCAGTATATGTTTGTACTGCATACAATCCCATTAATATGGGAACAATACTTTTTTTATATGTATCAATAGCCATACATTGTGAATGCATATATTAAAGTATATTGAGAAATATTGCACTAGTTTCCCATATATGGAAATGTATTGCGCAATATATATAGCATTATATTTTGCAGCATATTCCCACATATTTTGTTACGTAAGGGAGGCATCTGGAGCCACAAACATCACCGGGCTTTTTGCAATCATCATCTGAAAAACAAGACTACTCTCAGTGCCTCTCATAATTCTTGTTACTTCAGTAATTAGAAGTCTAGCACTGCTAGATGTAGACACCAAACATTATTTCCCACAGTCAGTAAACTTGCTCACTATTCAGCACATCATATTTCTGGCCACCCACTCACTTACTTTTTTGTGTGTGTGTGTGTGTGTGTGTGTGACTCGTCTCCATCATATCCTCTAGTCTAAACTATGTTCTATGTCAAACTTTATTCTCACCAGCACATCTTCTGTTAGTGATCTAGTAATGACAAAATCTCTAAAAGTTTGTAAAATGCATGTGATCTTTTTGATCGTCTGTCTGTTGAAAAGAAAAAAAAACCTCAATATTTAGTTAGTAAAAATGATAGGTGCCTTATGTTTTGCTACAACCTTAATTACATTTGAATGCTCAGGCATTTGCCCGAGATACTCAGCTACACAAAATATATACAATACAGGTAGATCTAAATTCAGGTAGATAAGTTTGATATCATTTTTGTTTTATGTGATGAAAGTCCTTTTCCAACTTGATGAAAATACACTCAAAAAATAAACATTAACATAAACCAACATCTTTCCCTTTACTGAAAAACACTTTTGTACATGGTAACACTTTACAAAAAGGTTCATTAGTTAACATTAGTTAACTACATGAATTAATAATGAACTGCACTTATACAGCATTTATTAATCTTTGTTAATATTAATTTCAACATTTACTAATACTTTATTAAAATCGTGTTAACATTAATTAATGCACTGTGCATGAACAAACATTTACATTAACAAAGATTGACAAATACAGTAACAAATGTATTGCTCATGGTTAGTTCATGTTAGTTAATACATTCATGTTAACTAATGAACCTTATTTAAAGTGTTACCGTTGTGGTTACCATTGTGCAGAAGAGTAGCGCTGTCAGTTGCGATTTTCACTTTGATGCAATATAGTAATGTTACTGCATTGATTCAGTTCTTGAATAACACATTTTAATAAATAGAGTTTAATAGGAGGGTACAAAGATGTGAGTGTGCAATGTGTATATATTGTGTGTAGAAATAGGTATGAAAGTATGGGATTAGAGTCATTTTAGGTATAATAGTATGAGTAATAATAGAAGTGCTTCTCTTTCTCAAGGCTGTAATGTTTTGGTGCTGGAGGTTCAACACCTGAACACTCTGAACACACAGCGCTGGTTGGGCTTCTGGTTCTGTTCTGGCTGGGAGTGGGAAATCTGATCAAGAAAATGTTTCTGATCCAAGTTACCAACAGATGGCAGTAATGCACTGTTTAGTGTGGTTTGCCAATAAGAGAAAGAAGAAGAAGAAGAAGAAGAACTTACTATGTTTAACAACCCCAAATCACATTTTATCATTGAAGCAAAATTGTTTTGTTTGTTCTATGGATATGTCACCTAAACAGAGACTATTAACTTCTATTATTCCTTTTAATTATACAAATACTTCATTAAAATTCTAAAATTCAAAAACTCTAGACACTTAGACACGTCATACTCGGGTAATAGAGTGGTGCAGGTGTGACGTCTCTTTGTAGGCCAACCGGTAGTTCGCATCATACTGGTTCCCTCGAGAAAACCCCAATAGGATTTTCCCATATTTTGGATTATCTCTAAAAACAATCTCTGTGATCATGATAAACAAAAGTTTATGATACTTACATGTTTTGTCCATCAAGATAATTATCACAGATGAACAGAACTTTTATGAAGTTTGAAGACTAAATGCAGTCATCAGAAGTAAAAAGCTAAAGGAAGGCTATAAACGAACTACGGTCCCCGACTTCAACGTCACAATCACTGAGCTTCCCACAACTCTTTCAGTTTTTATCTAAAAACATTTTCCCAGAACATTTGAGTTAGAATAGTTTGTAAGAGACAATAATGAGCATAATGAGGCTGTAGAAGCGGGCTGAGTTTACCTTTTCAGCGTGATGGTGTTTAACCTCCTGAACAGCTTCTGTAGTCTCATTTAGACACTTGTTAGCAACCGCCTTTTTCAAAACACACGACTGGTGTATTATTGATGTATTTTAATCAAATGTTAAAGTGTCTTGAGCTTGTGTTCACCACAGACCTTATTTCAGCCACTGATCAAAAAACCCATTGACTTCGGGACGAAGAAGTGCTAAAATGCAACTCGCTCCGCGTTTTGGCCTACAAAGTGATGTCAACACTCTATAGACATTAGCCACGTTTCCACCGCAGGAACTTCCCCAGGAACTATAGGGACTTTTGTGTGGGATACTCTGTATTTCGATCGCAGGAACCAGGGTCTAAATGAAGTTCCAGGTAAAAATGTCCCCCTCAGAAAGTCCCTGCTTTTTTAAAGTTCAGGAACTTTGGTGGGTGGGACTTGGGCGCTGAACATGCTGATTGGTTGAGTTGATGCCACATTTTGATTGACTCCATGAAGCATTTAATTTCAACCAGCATTTTTAAAAACCTGTTGTGGTGCGCGCAGTCTTACGTCACAGGACTAATTTGCCTAATCTTCACTGTACTTTAGACCGCGGTGGAAACGCAGACAGCAACAGGTCTGGGGGACAAATTGTTCAGAGTAATTTCGGTGAATATAGACACTTGTTCAATGATTCACCAGCGGGGGTGATCTCAGTGAATCCGCATGATCCATGGGTTCACGCAGATCACCGCCACTGGTGAACCACTGAAATCCCAAACCGTTTTGATACAGTTATGACGTAACGAAGTCTCGTTTACTGAAACCATGCGACTTTGGCAGTTTGAAACACGCTCCGAACCACTGATTCAAAACAAAAGATTCATGAAGGTTTCAGCTTATGAAGCAGCGCCCATCACTAGCAGGTGCGCATGTGTGAACGTGTCCATCCTGAGCTTTAATGGAAATTGTATGTTGGGTCATTGTAACTCACTTAAGTAAAACAGCATTCCCTTGTTTAATGTTACATAAAAAGTAGGTTAGAACAACAAAATTAGAATTTGTAGGTAGAATCAGGTTTTGATATTGTCATTGTTCTGGTATTTATTTTGGCCTTGCTCCCTCCCAAAGTCTGTTATGTTGCTCTGTATGTATAGTTAGTTAGTTTTATGTCATAAAAGAGTTTGTGTGCTTGAAGTTTGGGAAATCTAATTTTGTTGTTCCCTGTCTTTTGTTGCAGGTCTGTTTTTAACCTTGACGGAAAGGTTGAAAAGTTTTAAAAATCACATGTAAAAGTGATGCAAGATCTTTTTAAATCACTGTCTGTCTTGTTCTTTTGAATGGATCATATAGGGGTGAATTCAGGGTGATTGGGACACTTTTTGTCATTGAGATGACTTAGAAAAGGTGTCCCAATCAACCTGAATTCACCATATTGTTTGTATTTAGAGAGAAATAGTAATGTGAAACATCTCACAATAAAACTAAAAATGATACAAATACATCATAAAATATCATAAAACAGCCGAAAATTAATATTACCTTAACAAACAAGTCAGGTTGAAACAGGTTGAAGGTGTCCCAATCAACCTGAATTCACCATATTGTTTGTATTTAGAGAGAAATAGTAATAGTATGTGAAACATCTCACAATAAAACTAAAAATGATACAAATACATCATAAAATATCATAAAACAGCCGAACATTAATATTACCTTAACAAACAATATAAAGAACCATCAAATACAATAAAGACCCTGCAAAACAATTATATGATTCTATGATTTTTTTTTTAAGTGGTGGAAGAAGTAGGCTACACAATTCAAGTACAGATATTTAAACATTACTCCAGTAAAAGTATAAGTTCTCATTTTCAGTTTTACCCGAGTAAAAGTACAAAAGTAGGCTACTTTTACTCAGAAACGTCTTTTTACAGGACAAATGTTCTAACATTTGTCTTGAAAAAGGCTTTTTTTCCTGGGAGGAAAATAGGTTAAATTTAACACAAAGTGAAATGTTTAAAATTATTTATATATTAAATAAAATGAAAAGGTAAATAATATGAAACACGAGACATGACCCACTCAAACATCTACAATAAAGCTTTTGTGCCTCCTACAGGCATAGTCAAAACATTACACATTGTCTACACAGACACCACATGGCTAACCAATTTACCTTTAAATTCTTAGCCGAGATCAAACGAAAAGTTTTTAATTTCGAGCTGTAGGCTATATTATCCTTTTACTTAATGCATTTAACGATATCTTCTTTTCTAATTTATAAATTATTATGTATTTTGATTGCATTTATTTATTTTATTTATTTGGATTTTTAAAAGTGGAGAAAATAATTCACAAAGTTTTGCAATTAACTTGCACAAGTTCATATCGTTCATATCAAGCTCAGGTTGTTGCTCTGGAGACTGTTCTAGAGGGTAGGCGAACAGCGCTTTACGACCCTTTAGCAAGTGTTTGCGACAGCTCTTCGCGTCCTCATGGCAGCATGACGGAAAACGGCAGTGAGAAGATGGCGGAAGAAGAGCAGAATTCCAGTGCTGAGAAACTCAAGGAGAAGGCGAATAACTATTTTAAAGGTAAAAGCTTATCAGGTACCCACTGTAAATAAGAGACTGGATTAATATTGACTGGATAGGGCTGTGTTGGAGGAGTTTGCGGTTTTATAAGGGCTGATGAGATTAGTAGTAGGGAAATGAGTGAGATGAGCATGAGCAACACATGATGAATCAGACAGACAGACACATGATACACTCATTCATCAGACTTTACTGTTATTTAATCATACTTCTGATTTATTTACTCAACATATATCGATGACGAGGAGAGATGAGATAATAGATGCTTTCGTAGAGTCCTGCTATGAACTGTCAGGCTAGATGTTGATTGTGTAATAATGCTGTTTCACTGTCATCACTACACTGTCAATGAAAATGCTCTGATAACAGCAAATAAATATTACAATGATGTGAAATCAGTGCACCTGTTTGACACCCTCGTTAGTCAATGGAGTCATATGTCACTCATCATTGATGTCATTGAATTGCCTGCACTCGTCATATAATTTAATCCGGAAAAATCTGCATAATTTTGTTCAATTGATTTTTTTTTAAATCGTATGCGTGTTTCCGAAGAACATTAAACTTTAGTTCAACTGTGGTTGTTTCTAGCATTTGAAAATCTAATAAAATTAAAACCGTGGAAAAAAGTTATATTTTCACACAATTTATTTCTAATTATTTTATTTTATTCATTTATTAATTAATAATGTATAACGCCACTTTGTATATTTTATTTCCTTATTTATTCAATCCTTTATTTTATTTTATTTCTTGCTTGACATTTCTCAGGATTGCTTTTTGACATTTTATAGATTGCAGTTCCAAATGTATTGTTTTACGTTACATTACATTTAGGTTCAGATCCCTCTAGTTTAATACAGTCAACCTTTCTTCATTTTCTGTTGAGATTGACTGCTGTTTTTACATTTGGAGTCACCCCAATAAATATATGTGTAATAATATAGATTTGTTTTTTTATTTAACCTTGTTTTCCATTAAAATATTCTAATATGTTCATCTTAACTCAGAAATCTAAACACATTTACCATAATATATTTAAATACAGATGGTATGTTAAGCTGTACAGCCTTTATTAACTGCAGAAGGGTAATTTTTAGGGGTTTATAACAAACCCTAACCACAATGTTAATAGGAAATTAATGTTGTAGTGCTGTAAGGAGTGTTGCTTTATAAACACTGTAACCAATCTTATGTTGCTTGTAAAAAAAAAAAAAAATTCTTTACCCTTGTTATCATTATTAACTTATTTAACATTCAATACACATGCATGAAGTGTAAAAGAAGAAGGGCATAGCCTTATGAAAACCTGTGAACATTGCGGTTGCTTGCCTTCCTCAGTGGTTGACAGTATCACGGTACTACAGATTGCGGTAATCGCCACAGCCCTATATATATAATTATAATTTTTTTTTATTTTGAGAGAATTTAATGGCACTTAATATTAATGGTAATGGTAAAAATTATATTATGCAATAATTATGATTTTATTATTCCCACTGAAAATAAAGATTTTTTTTTCAATTGAAGTATTATTTCATGTTAAAATAGAAATGAGGCCTTTAAAAATGTTTTTGTTTAGAGCAGATTATTTGCAGCCTGGCTAACGTCAGAGTCAGACCTCGTCTCATTGAGACGTGGTCTGGGAACCATTTGTTCATTTTCTCGTATTTGAGGCGTGGTTTACGAATGCCCATAGCCGTTTATTGGGCGCTAGCCGCGCTACGAATGTCTATCAAATGCGCCTGTACGTAGCTCATAGCCAATCGTTTCAATTATACCAGATGACGTGCGGCAGAAATTCGACGAGGAAGACGACGAAATAAATTTGCGTTCTAAACTACTTAGAACACTATCTAAGGCTGCATCGAAAGGTAACTTCGCGTCTGATGCCATGTCGGATCCATAGATATAAACAAACTGCTTCGGTGTGTCGCATGGACGTCGTCATCGTCTTGCTGCTCCCTCCCCGTTTCTGTGATTGGATCCCTTTTTGAGGGGAAAATCTGGTCCATGGTGTCCAGGCTGCCTAGCAGCGTGAATAAAATCGTGCTGCGCTCAAGGCAGCATGGGGAAACCCAGGCTAGATTATTTGTGTCTTGTGGGAGTAAAAAAATAAAAACATGGTGCCATGCTGTAACCACTAGATGCCGGTATAGCTCTATATAAAGAGGCTTGTAAATTCTCTAGTTGTTTTTAGACCTAATTACTTACTTTTATTAGATTGTGGGTTCGGATATATATTTAGACATTCTCAAAGACTACTTTTTGTTAAGGTTTAGAATAGGGCTGTCACTAACGTTTAGTTTGGTAATCGAGTAATCGGTCGATTATTTTGACGATTAATCGTGTAATTGACTATTTTTGTGGTAAAAAACAGACCTAAGCAACAATAGCCTTTACAATGACTTAAAATACATGTATAATAGCAATCAGGCTATCATTTTTGGTTCAAATAAAGTTTCAAAAGCAAGTGTTCATATGGTTTTATGAATAATACTGTTCATTTGAATAAAATAAGCATCTTATGTACATTATGTATTATAACAAATGCCTGCAGAGGGCGCCAACGTCCTGGAGATTGTTGTTGTTACAAATCGTTTAATATTGACCAAGCAACATTTAATTAAAATGTTACCTTAATCTTTAATATTTGGCCACTTCTTTATGATAGAAATTCTACAGCCATTAACTACAGGACATTAAAGCGTGCAAACTCAGAGCGAGGGTTTAAACCTTTCTTTTGAAGGCGCGATGAACAGTTCGCATATTTAGAAACATGTTGATGTGGTTGGCGTAGGTTTATAAATGATCCCAAACTCACAGCATAGAGATGGAGTTTGAGACGCACTTCACGCATTTAAATAAGTTCATGCAGAGCAGTAGCTATAAAGAGCATATATATTTTAAACTCGCAGGGCATTTATTTGTTTAATTGAATCGCTGCCTTTGTCAATTCACAATAACACAATGCTATAGTATGGTTTATAAATGGTTTTCGTACATCATACAGCCTTAGAAAAGGATCTAATAATGTGGTTTATGGATTCTCTTCCGGTACTTTGTTGGTTAATTGACAATTTAATCGAGGTATTGTGACAGCCCTAATATGCTGTGTTTAATAGAGCTGCTGCATGATTAATCGTTAAAAAGATCGTGATCTCGATTCAAACACCCATGTGATTCACATATTAAACGTGTCTATTCAACATTTAACACAATCACAGCAGAATATTTAAATCTGCATTGGTGCTGATGCTGACCCAGAGAGAGTATTTTCAACCACACAGTATCATTATTTCTGTGTTAAAAATATTCATATCATCACAGACATACTTGGATAAAAGTTGTGTATAGTTCTGATATAAACACTAATGTCTACAGTAGAGTAAATCACTTATTGAATGTACATGGCGCTACAAATAACGATTGTATCAATTACATTATTATGCCATCAGGTGGCGACAAGTGACTTAAAACAAATATTTTTCATTGACTCTTTCATTCAAGAGATCGTTCAAAAAACGCTCATTCAATTAGTAATGAAATGAGTGAAGTTTTTATGTGTGAGTCATTGAATTATTCATTCATTCAGATTAATTAGCCTAAACATTTTAAGTAGACTGCAGCAATTAACATTCTGTTTGATCCTCTAGTTAATTACATGGTATTATGTTTAGTTGTCTGTTCAGAATCGGGATCTCTGTTTGAAACAAAAAAAATCACGTTTCTCAATTTATCTAGAATCGTGCAGCTCTTCTGTATAAAGACATTAGTAGATTTAAATTAGTAGACATTGTAAACAGACTGTGTGGTCAGAATTATGAATCTGGGATTACTGATATAAACTTTTTGTTAGATTAGAAAGCTGTATCTCGTAGTGTCAGAATGCCAGTCGGTCAGTCAAGTCTGAAGCAAGACGCCGCCCATAGCAACGCACCATGGTAACAAGTTAACAACGTCTCAGACAGTCTGATGGCAGATAAAAATAAACAGTAAATAAATGACTTTCAAGTGATTCATTAAAAACGTGGGCATCATATGCTAAACATGGAAGCTTGAAAGTGTGTGTGACGCAATTGAACATTCTCACGCAACACACACACACACATTTGAGCTTCTTTTTTTTATGGCAGTTGGCTAACTCACTTGAAATAGAATTTTCTGTCACCTATTACACAACATCGCATGTTAGCAGACGTAAAATAAAGCTTGATTCTGATTGGTCAATCGTGCCATCCAATGATACATTATTCCCCGATAACAACCAGTAAAAACTAATAACACAGGCTCATCCGGGTATTTGTCACTGAAGGCGGTGCTATTGGATTGCTAGGAACGGTTTTTCCTCTTGAAAAGTTTGCGTTTGGTGAGCTAATATAAATATTAAAACCCAGTCAAATCAATTTATTGTGTACAGTTATTTAATTGGCCTATGTAATCCGGTTATCGGGACTCACTCTCTCGTTTCATACAAACGCATCTGTTGCCATTTTGCAACTATTGTTTTGTATACTGTAATGGATTATAGGATATAAACAGGGAAGATGTTAAAACGGTTTAATTTCAAATCAACATCTCTTATCCATATCATTATTTATGTGGCGAAATACCGTGTAATAGGTGGAATGACTGAATACCGTTTGAACTTGCCGCGCTAGCAACTGCTTTCTCCGCGGAAGCTTTGCGTTTAAAGAACTAGCCTAATAAAATATTCCAACTCAGATCAATATTTCATGTCTAATTATTTACTTAAGTGGCAAGTAGTCATGTAATAAGTGGAATAATGTACATCCAGCCAGTTGTTATCGCAGAATAAACCTCGACAGGGTGATCAGGACCCCGACGCAAAGCAGAGGATGTACATTATCCCTTACGTAACTTGCATTTAGACACAATATTGACTTTTTCAAAAAACAGCAGAGACCATTCCATTTCCAGTCCATTTCTGAGCAACACACAGAGAATTTAAGAATTTCACATGAAAGATGACATTTAATAAGGTTAGGAAAAAAATTTGTTAAATTCCATAGAAATCAATATAAACTCCATAGAAAATCAACCTAAATTGTTCTTGTTCAAGAAGCAGTTTCACTCGTTATTCATCACGATAGGGAAGAAAAGACTATCGCAACTTCTGTTAAATGACGACTTTAAAGTGATCACCCAAAAATGAAAAATCTCTCATACATTGGGGATGGCATGAGGGTGAGTAAATGATATGACTTTATTTCTTCAGATAAACACAACATTTCTAGATAAATAATCACTGTGAGTGCCTAATTCAAGTGAATAGGTGTTTTGACTATCAGTGAAGGGACAGTAATCTCCCAGGTTTCATTAAAAATATTTTCATTTGAGTTTTGAAGACAAACAAAAGTTTTATGTGTTTGGAACGACATGAGTAAATGATGACAAAAGATTTTCATATTTGAGTGATACTTGCCTTAGTAACATCTTAAGTAACATAGGAAATCCCCGAGTCCATTGATTCTCTCACATATTTTAGAGGGATCAATTGTGTGTCATGGCAGCATTAATGGTCTAATGCTCTTATTCAGATAAGGATTATGAGAACGCCATCAAGTATTACACAGAAGCAGTGGAGCTAAACCCGACCAATGCCGTCTACTACAGTAACAGGAGTCTGGCGTACCTGCGCACAGAGTGTTATGGCTACGCGCTGGCGGATGCCACCCGAGCCCTGGAGCTGGACAAGAACTACATCAAGGGCTATTATCGGCGAGCCACCTCCAACATGGCCCTGGGCAAGTTTAAAGCAGCGCTCAAAGACTACGAAACGGTAAGACTCTTTATATTCTCGTTACTTTCTGTTTAAAAACCATCTATATTCTATGAAGCGCTATATACAAAGGTGACTTGACTTATGTAAAAAAACAATTTCTTATTTTACTTTTGATTTTTGGTTGGATGTGATCGCTCAATATTAGCTTGTGATTATTAGCGCTGGGAATCACTGGGTACTTCACGATACGATACGATACGCGATACATTGTTCACGATACCGATAATATCACGATATGGCGATAATCGATATATTATCAGTAATAACTCACAATATATCATGTTTTAAGAAATAAAAAGTTTTTTTTTAATTAGGAAAATTAATCTCCATTTATTTTTTTGGATGAAACACAATAACAAAAACAACTTGTGTCTTATCAGTTGCAACAAAACAGTCACAGACACTATTTTTGTTTTGCTCGCAGATGATTTTTTTCACTCGGGAGAAATCGAGTGGAATCG
>FLSR01004868.1:1170420-1216905 GCA_900092035.1 Leuciscus waleckii
AATTTACCACAGGTGGACTCCAATCAAGTTGTAGAAACATCTCAAGGATGATCAGTGGAAACGGGATGCACCTGAGCTCAATTTTGAGTGTCATGGCAAAGGCAATACATTTGCAAAGATTTCAAACAAACTTCTTTCACGTTATCATTATGGGTTATTGTTTGTAGAATTTTGAGGAAAATAATAAATTGAATCCATTTTGGAATAAGGCTGTAACAACAAAATGTGGATAAAGTGAAGCGCTGTGAATACTTTCCGGATGCACTGTAAATACAATACTGTATTAGTGAATGATACCTTTGAATAGTGCCTTGCTGAAAAATTCCCTAACTGATCCTTGAAATATAATTTCTTGTCTTAAAACATAATTCAGCTAGCACACAAAAGTTCAATAACTTATTTTTTTTTGTATTTTTTTTCATGCCATTGTCATTTTCAGGTAGTTAGAGTTCGTCCCAATGACAAAGATGCCAAGATGAAGTACCGGAATGCAATAAGATTGTCAAACAGAAGGCCTTTGAACGGGCCATCGCCAGCGACGAGCTCAAACGATCAGTAGTCGACTCCTTAGACATCGAGAATATGAGTAAGTGTTTGGAGTTACGGATTTATGAAATTTTTTTGGTATCACTTTATTTTACATTGTCCTTGTCACACATTACATGTACTAATTATAGTAATGACAGTAAATTATGCATAATTACAAAGAACCAACCTCAGTAAGTCATTTTTGTTAATTATTATTACTCCGTACTTAATTGTGGTACATTATTTTAAATAAGGTGACTTAACAACAATTCTGATAATAGGGTCAGCTATTATAAATCTTTATCGACAATGTTCTGTTTTGACAAGGCAGCAAAAAGTGCTATGGTATTATTGAGTAATTAGTTGATGGACACTTTTTGTTGACATTGACCTGTTGCAGAAATGAATAATTAACTGTAAAATTGTTTGCAGGCTAAAAAGGAATATAATTTCTTATTGACTTTTAAAGATTTAGAAATCATCTGATTCAAACCTTTTTTTATACTCTGCCACCAGCAATCGAAGATGACTATACTGGACCTAAACTTGAAGATGGGAAAGTTACACTGAAGTTCATGAAAGAGTTAATGGACTGGTTCAAAGACCAGAAGAAGCTGCACAGAAAGTTTGCTTACCAGGTGAATGCTCTTCAAGTACACACAAATACATAGATATTGAAACATCTAATCATCTATTATTTTATTTTGGGTAAAATTCAACAATTTTTTTGAACAGTCACATTGTGCATCCCCATATCTCTGGGAATGAACCATGTAGGGCCTTTAAAATGAAGATTCCAAAAGAGAAGTTTATTAAGGAACCGGAACCTAGAAGGATATTAATGTTTCAACATAATTTTTTCTTCAGAATTCCTCTTTAACCCTCTGGGGTCTGATGTGTTTTTGGGGCCCTTGGGATGTTTTGATATGCCCTGACATTTGTGCTTTTTTTCAGTTATTTATAAACATGTTAATGGCAAGGTGTAAATTCACTCTATATAGCACAAACAGGGCTACCATAATATGTGAGGAACATGTATGTAGATATTTGTATTTTTAAGAGAATAATGTTTATGTGTGGTTATTGAAAAAACTAAAAATGAAAGTTGCTGAAATAAGACCACAAAACTCATACTAAATATGTGTCCACAAGACTTTTGACTAATGGATGTTGTCGCTTCGAGTTCTGGCTTCAAAATTATGTGAAAATAGTCTTGCTTTATCGTTCACATAAAACAATACATTGATTTAAATTGTGTAAGACAGGTTTTGCTTGGAAAGCCAATATGCGAGGGGGGCGTGAAGGAGGAGTGGTTTACACCTGAGAATACAATGTCCCACCCATTATGGGTAATGACTTGCATAATGAGCCATTCATTCAGGTGTGACACTGACTGAGCCACAAGAATGATTGCACGGACAAAAGATATATTTAGAAGAAGACTTATATTGACCATTAAAAATGATTATAGGCCTACATTTTATCATATGTATTCATTAGTTTGAATATAGCCAACATTGGAACAGCTAACATCTTAGTTGATGACTTTATTTTTGACAAAAATAGTATTTTATATATAAGAACATATGAGCAGAAATTGCTAAACAAAAGCTTATTTGATGTGGCAGTATATTCTACAGTAAAAACTGTACCCAAATCTAGTCAACAAAATGTTGTCTTTCATATTTCGCCTGACTGTAACGTTGTTTTTATGAAATATTAGGGCATATAAATGTTAATTTACAGTTTAATACGTTGCTTATACAAAGACATTTTATTTCAACATATTTCAGTCGATTTTTACTCATCTCAGTATAGCAATATAGTTTGGTAAAAGCTAAACTAGTAAATGTGTTCATGTAAAAATAACATTTACTAATGTTAGTTAAATTAGTATGTTAGTAATGTTAGTAATGTAACTAATGTAAGTGCAAGTGTGCGCTGTTGTTTACAGCTGTAGTAGGCTAAACATCTGTGCTGTTCATTCATTCACACACTGACCGCGATTCATATTTAAACAGTCCTTTTGCAGTTTACCAACACTATTGCATATCGCGATTAGAACAAAGCACTTAAGAATAAAAAACTTACCACAGTCCTCTGAATAGCTGGATCCGTTGTTCCTCGATGTGAAACTAAATTATTCCTAAGTATTATTCCTCTCAGCGAAACAAGACGACATAAAGTGCATGAGTCGCGGTGTGTTATCCAGCTGATGTGGGCGTTTCACAGGTTTGCGTGTATTTCTTGGATACATGCTGTCTGAGAAACAGTTTAGGGCTTAACCTCGGGTTCTCATCGTTCTAAACCGCGCTTTTAACCCTGGGCAAAGGATTTTTTCACACTTGTAGTTTAGAAGTGGGGTTAGCACCTCTTTTTACCGAGGGTTCTGATGAGAAATATGTCAAATGGCAACAGAAAACACATCATTTGGAGTGAAGAGACAGTTTCATTCCTACATTTATAGTCCTTAAAGTCCATTCAGAAAAAAGAAAACACTTGATATTACAGTCTGCAATTTAAAGTATGAGGACGCGCAATGCTAGAGCCTTTATGTGCATATATTGTGTGTGTCGACGCACAGCTAATATCCAAATAAGGATGTTATCCCAGGGTTTAGGAATGTACAGTTTGAAACGTCAGTTTATAAATACCCTGGATTAATTGTTAACCCCAGGTAAATTATAAGCAGTGAAGCAAGATAACTCAGGACTGCGCTTATCCAGGGTTTACAATGACCCAAGGTTTTTTGAGGTACATGCCCAAAGCGTGTGCAAATAAAGCTGCCGAACTACTGAATTGATTTCTTCACAGCAAAAAATGACCTTAAAATGAAAAAATTACTGTCTGGGCGAGTATTCACATAAACACAATTGCAAATTTCCTGATCATTTTCTCATCCCCATGTCACTAAGATGTTTATGTCTTTTTTTCTTCAGTCAAAAAGAAATTAAGGTTTTTGAGGAAAACATTCCAGTATTTTTCTCCATATAGTGACTTCAATTGGGTCCAACGGTTTGAAGTCTAAATTGCAGTTTCAATGCAGCTTCAAAGGCTCTACACGATCCCAGCCAAGGAATAAGGGTCTTATCTAGCCAAACCATCTGTCATTATCTAAAAAAAATAAACATTTATATACTTTTTAACCACAAATGCTCGTCTTGCACTAGCTCTGTGATGCGCCACGCATTTCGTAATTACGTTGAAAGGACACGCGTGATGTAGGTGGAAGTACCGACCTAGTGTTTAAAAAGCGAACGTGCAAAGACTAAGTCAAATGGCATTTACAAAAAAATGGGGGTGAGTAGATAATCAAGAAATTTTATTTCTGAAGTGAACTACTCCTTTAAGAGGATCTGAGGAGAAGAATGGCAGAAAATCCCCAAATTTAGATGTGCATCATACCTAAAAAGACTTGTGTCTGTAAAGGTGCTTCAACTAAGCACTGAATACTAATGCAATGTAATTAAATTTTTCATCTTTAATAATTTTGCAAAGTTGTCACAAATCTTTGGTTTGTCATTATGGGTTTTGGAATGTAAATTGCGGTAAAAAAAAAGAACAGTTTAACATAAGATTGCACCACAACAAAATGTGAACAAGAATGAAGGGGTGCAATAAATCTGATGAAATGTAAAAAGAAATTTCTCAAATGACTCGCATGATCATCAGTTGACCCAATATCAGGCATTCCATATTCATGGAAGATGTGTGTTAAAGTTACTGTGTTTATGAATTGTGTTTTTAATGTATTCTTAAATAAATCACTAGATCCTACAAAACAATCACGTCATTGACCCATGATCATAATCAAAATGTCTGCGTTTCAGATGCTGATTCAAGTTAAAGAACTTTTATCCAAACTTCCAAGTCTTGTTGAAGTTTCGTTAAAAGAGGTAAGAGAATAGGACGAGCATTCTGCTTGACAACAGCTTGAGTTCAGTTTATGGCCTTTTTATTTTTTTGTTGTCCTTACAGTAATTCCCTTTGATATTGAAATGATTTTCTTGTTCTCACTGTTCATTTGTCTTATTGTTTAGACAGAAAAATGACTATTTGTGGGGACACGCATGGCCAGTACTTTGATCTTCTAAATATCTTTGAGTTGAACAGCTTACCATCTCCAACTAATCCTTATGTATCCTTTTCCTTTTGGGTTTGTAATCTTAATAGTGTGAGGGCTGTTCTCATGAAAATGAAGATTATGTTCATTTGATTTAAATGAATAAGATATACAGTACAAGTTTTATGATTTATGCTTATACCCAGTGTAAGGACAGTAACACATGGCCGCGAGTGACTTGAGTCTTTCATAAAACCCTGACAGCAGCAAGATGATGAAAGGCACCAATGTTCCATAGTTTGTTATTATTATTAATAATAACATAAACATTTATTCCTCCAAGTAATGTAGTTTAGCCAAACTGTTTGCAATGTAAACTTTTAGCAGGACTGCACTGTAATGTTGAATTGAGCTGATATGCTATACACATTTTCCCCACTGAGATCCAGTAAATTAGCCTTGACTTTAGGATCTCAGCTGTTCAATGGTGACTTTGTGGACCGTGGCTCTTTCTCTGTAGAAGTCATTCTCACACTTTTTGGCTTCAAGCTGCTCTATCCAGAACACTTCCACCTGCTTAGGGGTGAGGACACACCAAAGCTTCCTTGTATTGTACCAGCAGAATTCCCAAAAACATTTCAAATGTTTGTGTGTGAGAGATAAATGTTAGCATTTGAAATGTATTTTTCTTTTTGGTTTTGTGAAGGTAACCATGAGACAGACAACATGAATCAGATGTATGGGTTCGAGGGTGAGGTGAAAGCGAAGTACACTGGCCAGATGTTCCAGCTTTTCAGTGAAGTTTTCCAGTGGCTTCCTCTCGCCCAGTGCATCAATAACAAAGTGCTGGTGAGAAACAAGTCGGACGTCAGATTCAGTATATATTCTGAGTCGGATTTATACCACTTTGTATTTTTGTCTTTGAATTTGAGTATAAGTGGAATTGTGTTTCAGGTGATGCATGGCGGACTGTTTAGTGAGGATGGCGTGACCTTAGATGACATAGAAAGATAGACAGGAACAGGCAGCCTCCAGACTCTGGTAAGACGTCTCTGATATCACAAGATAATATTATTAATGTCAAAGCTTATACGGCCCTGCACTGTTTGTGACCTCAAAGATTCCTCAAATCAGGTGGCTTGTTGCTGAGAGGTGTGCTATTACTTGTGATCAGATTTAACATTTTATTCTGGTGGACTGTAAAACGGACAAAATAATCTCATAGATTTACACTGGAAGAAGAATCTAGAGACTTGAGGGTGGAATATTTTGACTCTGGCTAAAGGCCCGTTCACACCAAGAACGATAACTATATTAGCGTCCACACCAGGAGACGATATCATTCTGTTCATTCCAAGCGCGTGCTCGTCTGACGCTTCAAATGCTCGAGCTCTTTTCAGCAGGATGGATTCTGATTGGCTGTCAATGTTCATCATCTGGATAAAATTGTTGTGAATGTGATTCCAACGATATTGTTTCACTGTGACGTTATCGTTGTAGCTGTGGTGTGAGCTCTGTTATTCTTTTATATTGAGAACAATTTTTAGAACTATATCTTTATCGTTATCTTTATAGTTATTGTCCTTGGTGTGAAAGGGCCTTAAGAAGAAACATAGCAAAGCCTTAGCAGCCACAAGGCTCCAGACTGCAACTTTTTCTGCCAGCGTGACTACATTTTTTTAGTGGTCACACTGGTGCCACTTCAACATTACAAAATATTTGGTGACATTTGTGACCCTGGACCACAAAACCAGTCACATGGGTCAATTTTTTTAAATTGAGATGTATCATCTGAAAGCTGAATACATAAGCTTTCCATTGGTTTATGGTTTGTTAGGATAGGATATCCTATTATTGGATATTCAATATTTGGCCGAGATACAATTATTTGAAAATCTGGAATCCGAAGAGCAAAAAAAATTGAAACATTGAGAAAATCGCTTTAAAAGTTGCCATTTATGTTCGCGATGGTGCTGCATTTACTCACAAAAATAAATGTTTTATATATTTACGGTAGGAAATGTACAAATATCTTCATGGAACATGACTTAATAGCCTAATGATTTTTGGCATAAAAGAAAAATCGATATTTTTGACCCATTTAATGTATGTGCTATTGCCACGAATATACCCGTGCAAATTGTGGCTGGTTTTGTGATCCAGGGTCACATTTTATAAATTATATTTATATATTATATTATTATATGTAAATTATATTTACATATTATAATAATATGTGTACAGTAATAAAGTGCTCACAAATAATTTGCAAACTATCAGTTTGTAGTTTATTTATAGTTTACATATTGTAGTCTCTACATTGGTAATATATTACTTGGCTATATACAATTAGTGAGTTCTTTATTCATTAGAATTTAAATATTAATTATATATTAATTATAAATTAGCTCATAAAATTGTTAGATAATGTTTTTTTGATGCTTTGTGTACAGTATTTTAAACCAGTAGTAAAGCAGTTGTTAATGGTTATTAGGAGGAAATACTTACATTTCACTCTATAGACCTTATGTAGCCACGCCCCTTTTCAGCACTGCGCTCATTGTCTTTCGTCGTCCAGTTTGTATTTTCACTGCGATCTGACATATTTATGAATGTCTGCTAACATTTGTTACGACATCTGCTTTAAACATTACAATGCTCATGATGACTTTCGTTTACTCTACAATAAGTAAATCCACTTCACCAGCTAATTAATCCTGGACAGCGATGCCTTAGAAATATACAGAGCTACTGCAAAAACGGAAGTTCAGAGACAATATTCTAAAGAAGGTCTATTACAGCTAAGTTCCAACAACCACCCAAACACTTTAACAATCACATAGTGATGCCCTAGCAACCATCCAGAGCACCCTAGCAACCACATAACACTGCACTAAGACCACTTAGAAGGCCTGGCCAATCACACACATCCTCTTGCAAAGTGTTATCAAGTGTTGCATGGCCAAGCATGTTTTTATTGGAAAATGCTCAAGTTGTAATTTGTAACTTTCTGTTGCACAGGTCCAATGTGTGATCTCCTGTGGTCAGTCCTCAGCCGCAGGTTAGTTCCTGTTCCCCCTTCAGCTAACCAAAGGTTTTGGGTCACAGCGTTCACCTGTGTTTGACTGATGTGTGTTCTCTTCTAGAACGGACGGTCCGTCAGTAAGCGGGGCGTGAGCTGTCAGTTTGGGCCTGATGTTACAGAGCGCTTCCTGGAGCAGAACAAGCTGCAGTACATAGTGCGCAGTCATGAGGTGAAAGCCGAGGGTTACGAGGTCACTCACTCAGGGAAGTGCATAACCGTGTTCTCAGCGCCAAACTACTGGTATGATCATCTCTCTGTCCTTATTAGTGCATTGTGATTTTCAGAGGGGATATTAAAGGCACAATATGTACAAATTTTGGATTAAGATACAATGGTATATATTTTATGGACTTGTGTGCTTGCATTGTCTCAAATGTTTCCAACAATGTTTAAATCTAGAGAAAACACCAATTTTAACCAGACTCGTAATTGCGTCGCCTGTCAATGACATCATATCTGCATTACCCTCGATTTCCGGTTTGACTTATGTGGAAACCATGGAAACATCAAAGATGCTTTAATATATGTTTTATTAGACATGTGAGCAACTGTTTGGATTCCTTTATCATCAGAAAAATAACCATTGTAATATAGTTCAACATGGTTAGTCTTATTGTTTGAACCTCTTGTTTTCTTGATTTACCGCGAGTATCATAGTTGTACCATGTCTCAGAGACAACACTATTTTGTCAAGTGGCAAACATAGCATAATCGGAAAGAGCTTTATTTGTAGTTACAGTAATATAGCCTTTTACTCCACCATACAATGTTTTAAAATTAATTGCATATTATTTTGCAACACAAGTCATCCAGCTTTTATTAATGTGATATTCTAATATCGATCTAGTTTACTGCAATGTTCAACAATGTCTCACAGCAGCCGTCAAGCGTAACACACAGAGTAACGTTACAACACAACTTTCAACACACTCAACTGTATTTTTAATATGAATGTTTTTTTGACCAAGTAAAACAGCGCTGCGTTCATGTAATAATTATCATGACAACATGAAGTACTGACAAATAAGCGTGGTGTAAACTTTAATATGAAAGTCAGTAACAAATCACACAAACTAAAAGTGCAGATTGCAGGTTTTGACCACACTCAGTATTTAGATAATTCAAAGTCACTGTAATAAACATATGTAAACAAGTGGATTGCACTTTTTAAACAGTCTGTGAACTTTACTAGACAGTCTTTAAACGCATAAATAAAAATATAAAATGTATATTATCTTACTGATCTCCAGTCAGTAACATAACGCACAAAGTGCAGAAAAATAAAGCAGAACAAATATCTGCCTGTACCTCTTTGAAAATATTTAGGTAAATCAAAGTTAAACGTAATATAAACATGTGAATTGTACTTTTTTAAAATTAAATCTTAAAAGAAAAAGAAACTTTCTGAACTAGGGCTGCCCATTAAGACTAAACGACAAAAATCACAGAATCGCAGAGCGGAATCAGCACTCGTGAGAGAATATAGTGCTTATCACTTTCTCTGAGGATGACTTTGTTTCCAGTTTCAGTTCTTTTTTGCACTAAGTCTGTGTGCACACTTGGTAAAAAGACATAATCATCTACGGTAGCTGGGGCTCCCAAATGTCTGTATGCTATTTTTAAATAGTAAAATGTCCATAATGTGACCTGAACAACCAGATGCATTTACACATGTGTCTAGAACCACCTCCTGATGCGACTCCTCATTCAAAAGTGGCCAAATGTAAATAACCTCTGACTACATCCAAACGTTTTTGGAGTGATCGGATCATAAAAGAAGTTTACGCCTGTATTTAGTGTTGTCTACTTGTACAAGGATCTTCTGAGGTGGATGTTAATATTAGAACATTTCCAATTAATCCAACCTTATTGAAAACAAACATTTGGTCGCAAACGTGTCATGATAAAGTCAGAATTAAATGTTTGAACCCAGGGTCTAAAATTAACACTCGCCAAGTGCCAAATTCTAACAATGAATTCTATCAATGCTAAATTGTGAGAACACAACATGGACGATGCTCTGCGTGGGAAGTTTTCTGTGCGCAAACATCTGAAGCGCATGCCCAGAAATCCGCGTCTCAGCGCGCAGTTGAGAAATAAAACGCATGTGTAACAGTATATTGGATCCGTGCAGCTCTTAAAGTGACAGCAGCCTAATATTCCTGCTGCCGTCTGTGTTTTTAATGTTAATCAAACAACAAAAAACAAAGAACAGTTACTCATGGCTCTTGACTGAATAACTTTTATAACTTTAATTAGGATAAATAAGTGGTTAATGGAAGGTTAAATATATTTATGGCCGGTACATTTTCTTAAGTCATTGGCCATTAGCAGGTGTGGAAAAAAGTTAGTTTTAGGCCCTGTTTGAACCCCGTACTACAGACTCATTTTCCATCAGTTACAAATTTTGTGTGTATGTTCATGACTTTTTCTTTTCTGTGTGCTTCTTTTTTTGCTCTTAGTGACCAGATGGGAAATAAAGGAGCTTACATTCATCTCAGGGGATCAGACCTCAATCCAGAGTTCCACCAGTTTATTGCTGTGGTCAGTGGAATTACATGTTTATACATTATTTACATTCATTCATTATGAAGACACTTTTATACAAAGCGACTTACAAATAAGTGACATCTCAAGATTATTGGTAGGGATGCAACAAGATGAGGAAAATGTTTATCCAAAAATGCCATACATGGCATTTATTGCAATCACTGCAAAATTATTATAATATTAATAGAATTCATAGAATTGTTTCAGTAAAGTGTCATTTAAAATTATCTTTTTTTTTTTTTCACTAGTGTGTCGGAAATATCTAGGGCCAGATTTACTTATAGCTTGCGGCAACACAAACCCTATTTTGGCGTTAAAAAACGACTGTCAGAATTTAATAAAGACACGCAGTGAAAAATAGCGCTGAAAAGGCGTGGATAAGGGTTACTTTTGCGGCTGACATTATTGCAGATGCATTTGTAGGAGTTTCCCTTTCATACCCAAAATGTATGGGAGGAGAGTATTTAAATGATTCACGCAGGTGATTTACTAAGGTTTGCGCTCGTCAATGCCTTGGTGTTTGCGACATTATTTACCTCCCAAAAAAAGCATGTCTTAACCCTCTGGGGTCCGGGCTGTTTTTGGGGCCCTTGAGATGTTCTGACATGCCCTGACATTTGTGCTTTTTTCAGTTGCATATAAACATATTAATGGCAAAGGTGTAAATTCACTCTATATAGCACAAACAGGGCTACCATAATATGTGAGCCACGTGTATGTACATGTTTTCATTTTTGAGAGAATAATGTTTATGCATGGTTATTGAAAAAACTAAAAACTAAAATTTCTGAAATAAGGCCACAAAACACATAGTAAATATGTGTCAATAAGACTTGTGACTAATGGATGTCGTCGCCTAGAGTTTTTTCTTCAAAATCATGTGAAAATAGTCTTGCTTTATCGTTCACATAAAACCATACATTGATTTAAATTGATGTAAAACAGGTTTTGCTTGGAAAGCCAATATGCGAGGGGGCGTGAACGAGGAGTGGTATACACCTTAGAATACACCCACTCTGCATAATGATGAGCCATTCACTCAGGTGTGACACTGACTGAGCCACAATGCAAGGACAAAAGATATATTTAGAAGAAGACTTATATTGACCATTTAAGATTTTGCTTACATCTATCTTGTAAATATGTTTAGCTATTTTATTAAAAAGGTTACAATTACAACAATAATTACAATTTCAACAATATTTCAAGTGTACTCTTTCTTTGTAAAAAAAAAAGATTATAGCATACTCTAAACGCGATGAACTATCAGTAAGTCTGATGAAGAAACTGTGTTTTTATGGCATTGATCGGGGGGCGTATGCGATGCATACTAGATCACCTAAACTATTTACCATTTGAATAGCGCTGGGGGCGGGGCGGCCTCAACTCATTATAGAGATAATGAGGCAGAAGGAAAAACGGCACCTCTCCTTGCTTTCAAGCGGATTACATGAGTTGAAAACATTTGTTTTTTATATAAATTACTTCATTTAAAAGAAGAGATTTCAAGCTTCATAAAGACATATCTCACGTGTCTGTGTGAGAAGTATTCGGTGAGTTATTGTTCATTTTCGGACGCGTTTCAGAATGTACTACACTGACAGAGAGAAGGCAGAACTCGCTTCGTGTTTATTTTTCTTTATTTGGCGAAAAGCTCAACACTTTGTTTTTATTGTGAGTATACACAAAAATAATACACATTTAACAGAATCGATTGATGTACGAAACTCCTATGAAAAATCAAAGTCAACAGAGTATTTATGAGTTTATTTTACACTGCTAAAAAAAAAAGCGAGCTGGTATCGCCGGCGAGACCGTCGACTTCAGGGGGTTAAAGGATTAGTTCACCTCAAAATGAAAATTTCCTGATAATTTACTCCACCCAATGCCATCCAAGATGTCCATGTCTTTCTTTCTTTCTTCAGTGGAAAAGAAATTAAGTTTTGTGAGGAAAACATTTCAGGATTTTTCTCCACACAATGGACTTCAACGGTAACCAAATTGTTGAAGTTCAAATCAATGCAGTTTCAAAGGGCTTTGAAGTGCTTCAAAGGGCTCTGCACGATCCCAGCTGAGGAATAGGGTCTTATCTAGCGAAACAATCGGTCATTTTCTAAATAAAATTAAAATGTATATACTTTTTAACCACAATTGTTCGTCTTGTGCTGGTCTGCGACGCGCCAGGCATTACGTAATCAATTTGCAAAGGTCACGAAGAAAGACATGAACATCTTGGATGGCATTGGGGTGAGTCAATTATCAGGAAATTTTAATTTTGGGTTGAACTAATCCTTTAAACTAGATGCTAATTTGCGCTGCTCTTGGTAGATTGCATTGGTCATAACGGAAATGATCCGGCTGTGTCTGTGTTCTTTAATTTGCGCGATGTCAGTAGATCACGTGCAGAACTTTCCACTCCCATCGGCGTGTTTTGGTTTTGTGCTCTCTCACGCTAATTTGCCTTGTTTCGTAAATCTGGCCCCCCCTTTTTTTTTCCTATTGGTAAGAATTTCCTAAGAATTTTCCAATTGGTGCATCGCACCTGTCATTTTTTACATTTATTATTATTATTATGTGGCTTAGCAAACTAGTGTAATTACAAAAAAATGATGTGTTGCAGTTATAAATGTAGTACATTATTTTTTCCTTTTCCTCAGCCTCATCCAAACGTCAAGCCGATGGCATATGCTAACTCTCTGATGCAGCTGGGTATGATGTAGAGGTTTTCCATTTATCACACAGCAGCTGCTGTGGTCTGAAGTCCACACCAATCCCTCTAAATCCACTCTCACATTCTTCTCATCTCTGTTTCAAACAAACAGCTTCTTCCTTGCGGACACACACGCACACACACTTTCACATTACTCATCATACCTGTAGTTACATAGGGGAGAAATCACTGAGTCATACATTGGCGATGCCTTGACTTTCAAAAGGAAATAGGAATGTAATTTGCTCATTAATGGATGTCATTCTTGGGATGATGCTCCCCAAAAGACCCCCCCATGCCCCCACAACCTTGTCATTTATGTATCAGTTTATGTAGAGCCGCATAGTTTGAATTGGATGTTGCTCTATGATAATGGAGCTGAATTGTACCAAAGAATGGGCAAATGTATACAATGCATCCTGAAGTAAGAGTGCTGATGCAGAATTTCTGCTCCTGTGACCATATTATTATGAGAACCAGAGGCATAAAACCTGATCAGCACTTTTACCCAAAGGTGTGTTTCTACATAGGGCCTTTATTTTAAAATTTTGCCCCCATGAATACTTCATAGCCCCCCATGTTATTTCACGTTAGTGAAGTTCTGTTGGGAGGGAGAACAGTGTGTCATTTCATTTGTGTAGCAGTTAATGTGTTGTACGTGTCATCTATCAAAAACCATTAAAAAGCATAAAACATTTAAAAATAAACTTTTTATAACAAGCTCCATCATTAAACCTGACCCAGAGCATCTGTCTAATCTGTCAAATAAACATCACAAAACAAGTTTAGGTACTGTGTTACTCCAGTAGTTTTCTTCACACATCTCTTTCAGAATGGGCAGAAGTGCAGTATTGTGAAGCTCAGTAACTGTTTGGTGTTCTCCACTATGTAGGCAGCTCCCACATGTTCTTTCTCCCAACATGCTTGACGAAATGCACTGGAGATCTCTATTACCCTTGTACCCTCCACTGTTTGTCTAGCAGATCCTGAACCTTTTGTGTGGACTCAAAATAATACAGCAGAAACCTACCTTCATCTCTTTAAGCGCACAGCAGCCATGTCCCATACCCTTGACTTTTTAGAGAATATCATTATATACACCGACATGTGTGTGTATATATATATATATATATACTGTATCATTGAGATTTCTGTGTATGTTTGGAAAAAAGAAGCTATTGAATAAAAAATGCCAGTCCAATAATATAGAATGTGGTCATACCTTTTTTTGTGAATGATATTTGTGTTTTAGTTTAGACATGTGTTGCACCAGTAGTGACACAGGTTGGCAGTATCAGCATTGGCTGCGGTTGATAAGAAAAGGAGCGTTTCATTAATTCAACGGGGACTGAATGGGAAAATGTATCGTTTTATGTTTCAATATTGCACAATAGGCAACATGTCTGGCAGTATGTTTTGAATAAAAATTGAAAAACAGACAAAAAAATTGTTGTGTGACTTTTGTGAGTTCTAGAGGTTTAGCTGGTCTTATCGACCCAGAGCAGTATTTATTTGAAAGCTACTGAGAAGTTCACCTCTAACCCATTATAGGACCATAAAGTGTGTTAGGTCAGTCAGATAACAGTACAGAATTCATGGCAAAGGAGTTTCTATCACTGCTAAACATGAACTGCATTATGCTCGAGACTTCAGAACCATTTACACCTATCAAAGTTAAGCTTCTTGAAATGGCAAGATGGCTCTCAGAGAGCAAAGGTTGTGGACGGTGGCTGTAATGATAACAGAGAACAGATGCTACAATAGTTGAATATGAAGCAAACATGCACTGGCGAGGAGAAAACCTAACTTTTCCAAACTAAGGGTACTTGTTTCCATATGTTACCATAACCAACATTACAAAAAGAAATTGAATGGATTTACATTGAATAATGTAAAAAAGGAATTTTTCAAAAACAGCCCTGCTTGTTTAGTCTATTATTCAGACAGAGAAAAAAACTTAAGCACAACTGTTGTTCAACTTGTCAGAACGTGTGTTGCTGAACACTAGACAGACACAGATATGTATTCTCCCAGCCAAAAGGGGAGCATGGAGACTTTTGAACATCAAACTGAGACAGGGAGATGAACGGATTCTAACCAGTCTTACAGAATGTGTGACGTAGCACAAACTTTCACAGAAGCTTTGAGTTTAAATAAATCCCAGATGTGGGCTTAGGCCATGAAAGAGGTCACGGGCACATTTACTTTAACCTGACTGAGGGGAAACATGCAGTGTGGAGTTGATGGGTCTAAGACATACAAGGCCAGATATGTTGCTAAAGGTTATAGCCAAGTGATGGGCGTAGAATACAAAGAGACTTTCTCACCAACAGCAAATATCACTTTAATACGAGCCTTGATAAAAATGGCAGGATAATATGATCCTGACCACCAGATGGATGTAAAAACAGCCTACTTACATGCTCCAACTGACTGTAACATTTACCAGGAAGAGCCGGAAGGATTTGAGGTGAAACCAGACATAGGGGAAAAAACTAGTTAAGTGGTTTAACACAGTCATGTAGCAACTGATAAGCATTTCATAAAATTTTAAAGGCTTTTATTAGCAAAAACATTCAATATAAGAGTCAATATTTACAATGTTGAGCCGCGCCGCCTTCAAAACCTCTTTAATTTACTCTGCCATTCTGGATATCAGCTTCTGGGCCAAATCATGACTGATGGCCATCCATTCTGGCCTTTAGTGCTTGGTTTTGGTGAAGCTTGTTGCATTTATTTAAAATGCATCTGATCACTCTGCACAATAATCTAGAAACAATGTGAATCAGCACAACTGAAGCAGAAACCTATGTGAAACACAAAGTTTATTTCACTGCCAATACTTCTGGCCACGGCTGTAGTTCCTATTAAGTAGTCCAGTGGGGAACTTCAAATTCAAGTTAAGTCTCTTGTTTGAGCCCTTTGTCTTGGACAGTATGACATTACCTAATTTCCTTCAAGGATTATGATAAAAATCCTACAAATATACCTTCTAATATATGTTTGTTATTGTTGCAGTATTATGTAAATAGATAAATTAAAGTAGTAAAAAAATAAATAAATCAGATTTGTTTTTGTCCCAGTGCCCCAGTTACACCAGTAAGATGATTAGTGGCCATGTACAGAAACATTCAAACTAAAAACCATTTCTTCTTGAGATGTAATGTTTTCATTTGGTTAAATTGTTATATGTTGATGTTATATGTTATATATTTTTATATCTGTAACCTTGTTAATTGTGCTGCTGCCTGTCTTGGCCAGGACGCTCTTGGAAAAGAGATTTTTAATCTCAATGAGTTTTTTCTGGTTAAATAAAGGTAATAATAATAATAAGGTACTTATTATTGTATTTTATGAAGACATATTGTAACATATTGTAAAGTAATGTTAGAATGTGAGAAAAATGTGTTAAACATCAGTAGGATACTGTATTAATTATCCATTTATTATCTTGTTTTAAACAGTTAGTCCACAAATTTGTTTGGCCAAGCAGTATTGTATTATCCTATATAATTAGCCTACATATTAATCATTCACAGTAATGTGAATATATAGTGTATAATATAATATAAATATAGTGTAGGCTACTAACCTTGTGTTGTGTAGAGGTAAAAAGAAAGAAAGAAAGAAAGAAAGAAAGAAAGAAAGAAAGAAAGAAAGAAAGAAAGAAAGAAAGAACTTATGTCTCATACTGTAAGGGCACACCATAAAATTGCAGAAAAAACAAACATGAGGTCACTTTGGTAATAAACTTCAGACTACTGTAGTCGGCTGTTGCATTGAGAGTTTTAATTTCATTGACTAGAATATTGGGTGGAGTGAGTGACTCCACATTGGTGGAAGTCCCGTGCCCTTTTGGAGTTCCCCCACCCCTTTAGTTCAAGATTGAAAACCATGTGTAAAACATTTTTTTATTTGCAATAAATCGTAAAGCTCAGTGTGTTTTCTAAGCTTATTTTTATTGATTCGTATGCAAATTTCCATTTCATTTTGCATTGCATTTAATTGTGCACTGATTTTAGATATTTGTGAATAAACCATCTGTTTGTGAATATGTGCAATGCATAGGCCTACGTGTAAAAATAATAACCCCATTATGCTAATCTCGTTTTTTCTCCGCGTAGAATGAAATAGCCTGCCATCTAAACTATCTAAGGTCTATTTGCATGTTGTAGGCCTGTGATGTTCTCGAAAAGTACTTACTATAATATTTAGTACATGCAATAGTTTAGAATTTGTTAAAAAAAAAAAAAAAAGAAAAAGAATAGGTGACGAGTCACCTGAAACTAACCCACAAGCCCAACCCACACACGACGCTACACCAGTTCCTTTCCATCATCCGCCTTCAAGAAAACCATGAGCAGACTGGGACTCCCATACAGAAGCACAAACGCGTGGAGCGTTTTCACTCATAATACAACACACGCCATGAGTCTGGGAGAAGAGCTGTAAAACAAATACATAAAATGGAAGTGGAGGAAGACTTCTACTCATATGAATTCAGCAATGAAGCCGGTCTGCCGGTGTATAAGGACAGTGAGGAGCTGTTCGAGGCTCTTCGGCAGAAGGAGGATGAAGTTCTTCTGGCTGCTCAGGTGGGGAATGCTCTGCTCTTAGAGAACAGACAACTGAAGGAAGACAGAGACACACTTCAGGACAAATACATGCAGCAGCTGGAGGTGAGACTCAAGTTTCCATGTCTCTGCAGCTTAATAACCGCACGGTGTATTTATAGAAAGTCGTCATAATTTCCGTCATTTTGTTTGTCAAGTTTACCAGCTTTACAGGAAAATAATGCAACAAAGTTTGTTTCTGATTGCCGTTCTGGAGAAAACAGTGATGTCCTCGTCCAGCTCAGCTCAGCTTTGTTTGTTTTTTTGCTACACTTAGTCTTCTAAAGGTTTCTGTTTATATAAAACGTAATAATATTCATTTGTCTACTTTCGTGTCTCTAGATCTACTGTAACCTACAGTATGTATATATAATATTGTATGCTGTTGTCAAATGTTTTTGGACACTTAAGGCCGTTAAAAACATTTTAAAGCAAGTGTAATCTGATGATGTCAGAGCTTTCCTCAGAACGAGCCTTTAAGCAACTGTGCAGGGTGTCATGATCATTTTTAGTTTCCCTCAGGTTCAGGTCTTCTTTTCAGCACTGAATATTGTTTTATCACTTCAGACTTAAATAGACACTTAAGACTCTCTGTCTTTCTTTGAACAGTTTTCTGTTCTGTTTTATTTTAACAGTGTAGCTACTTACATTTACATTTATGTATTTGGCAGACGCTTTTTATCCAAAGCAACTTACATTGCATTATCCTATACATTTATACATAGGTATGTGCAATCCCCTGGGATCGAACCCACAACTTTGCGTTGTTACTTACATTGCATTATCCTATACATTTATACATAGGTATGTGCAATCCCCTGGGATCGAACCCACAACCTTGCGTTGTTAACGCAATGCTCTTACCACTGAGCTACAGGAAAGTTACTTACTTTAAGGCAAATGACACTTGCTTTGATGGTTTGTTATCTAATACAATCAGACATTTTTTAGTTTCAAATACTTTTGCAGGACAGTTTATGAATATATAAAGACGTTTTCTTTGGCAGATTTTTTATTCAAAATTTCATGCAACAGTAAATGTAACGGTAACACTTTACAATAAGGTTAATTAGTTAACTACTTTAGTTAACATGAATTAAGAATGAACAGTACTTCTACAGCATTTATTAATCTTAGTTAATGTCAATTTCAGCATTTACTAATTCATTTTTTAAATCAAATGTTGTATTTGTTAACATCAGTTAATGCACCGTGAACTAACATGAACAATCAACAAACAGCTGGATTTAGCAAACATTAACATATATTAATAAATACTGTAAAAAATGTATTGCTCATGGTTAATTCCTGTTAGTTATACATTAACTGATGTTATGAAATGAGACCTTATTGTAAAGTGTTACCAATGTAACAAATTCTTCATATTTTTATAATTTAGAAATGAGATCTGAAATAAGAAATGAGATTTCATGTGTCTTGTCTCTTTAATGACTGCAAATCAGATTCAGTTAAAGTTGTTTGACTTTGAAAATAAAATATGTAACCTTAAAAGGATTGTTCACCCTGGAATTAAAATTCTGTTATCTTTTACTCACCCTCGTGTCGTTCCAAACTCATATGACTTTTTCAGCTGTAGAAATCAAAACAAGATTTTAAAAAATATATAATCTGATCCCATTTGCTTTCATTGTATGGATAAAAAGCACTGAGATGTTTTTCAAAATATCTTTTGTGTTACACAGAAGAAAGAAAGTCATACAGGTTTGAAACGACATGATGGTAAAAGTGTGGAAGACTGTCATTGTAAGTTTACTACTACTAAAAATAAAGATTACACAACAAATGCCTTGAGCATAGTTGTGTTTCTCTGTAGGATCCACTATTAATATAAAGTTTTTATAACTTGAGTGTGATATCTCAGGTTAAAATGTTGTGTTTGTGTCCTCAGGAGCTCCAGCAGGGCAGGTACGAGCTGCGAGTGAAGCTGGATATCTGTCAGGCTCAGTGGGAGAGTCAGGTGTCCGAGCTGGAGCGAGATGTGCAGGAGCTGCAGGCGCAGGTGGACACACTCAACCAGACTCTGAGTGAGGCTGAAAGTGAGAAGACCAGACTGAAGCATGAGCACAGCGAGCAGAGCCAGAGACTCAGAGAGCAGCTGCAGACGGTCAGTGACACCTACTATACTCACATCACACAGCTTTTACCCATCTTTTCAAGCATCACTTTTACCAGTGCTCATATTTTGGTTAGTGATCTGAACAAACATCAACCCCAAGTATTAATCCTTGGTGTATCATTGGAACTACTGGCATGAAATGACACCTCAAGTAGTGCAGCGTTTAATAAATAATTAAATGATGTCAAATCAAAATCATGTAACCTTCTCCCTCATATATGTAGTGATCATAGTGACAAGCCAGTTTTCATGATATGATCATTGAAGGCTGGTGCATTTGTTGCTTTGCCAGTGGAAAGAGAGAATGTGCTCTTTTTTAGCCAGACTTCAAACCTGACCACACACGTAATATACACACACATATGTAGACGGCAATAAAAAAGACGATAACGATTAGAAAGCCAATAGTGCAACAGATACTGTCTCTCACTCAGAAAAAGATGACGTCACACTGTTCCTTGCACAGTGTAGCAGATATGAAATGGTAAAATGAGCCATTCACACATTTTAAGTGCTAAGCCTGCAATATTTGCTTTAAAGGGATAGTTCACTTTGAAATTAATTTTTGGTATGTTTTAGCTTACCTCAAGGGCATCCAAGATGTAGGTGTCTTTTTTTTCCGCAGTAGTTTCAATTTTGATATTTTTAGGTCAAACCGTTCTTGTCTGTCAGTCATATAATGCAGGTCTATGGTCACTGTCTCAAAGAGCATGCACAGAGTCCAAATTAAAACAATTCCCCGTCGTCCAAATGAAACAATTCCCCATCGTAAGTACACATTGATGGTCTAAGACACGAAACGAGCGGTTTGTGTGAGAAAACGAACAGTATTTATATCGTTTTTACCACTTATACACAGCCATGTCCGAGTGATCTGATCTGACGTGTACGCAGACTGGTGCATAGATATATACACACTAGATTTCGCCTTGTCTACGGCAGTTCATTGGAACGAATGTCTTTAAGGCGACATCTAGTGTATATATCTATGCACCAGTCTGCGTACACGTCAGATCCCATGACATGCTACTTTTTGTATGCTTTAATATAGTCCTTAGTGGTCCTTAGTACTGTATCTGAAATCTCTTTCCAAAAATTCAGCCTCGGTGCAGAATTATAGCCACTACAAGCCAGTCCCAGAATGAGCTTCCTTCAGACGGGCCGTTTCGGTGTCTGTAGCTTTAAATACTAATGAGGAGGAGAAAGGCGGCGCAAGGTGGGGATGGGTGTGGCCTTGACCATCTTGCGCAACGGTACCATGCATGTTTGTTTATGTTGGATATATTGCAATGGCACGAAGACACGCAGTCGTTTTGGGCGAGAAATATTCTCTGGGCGGGCAAAGCAGAGAAGGGGAGGTAACATTTCTCCTTATGACATCATAAGGAGGAGATTCAAGATCAGCCCGGTTGAGCTTCCATTTTCTCAAAGGTAGAGAAAGATAGCAAAAGCTCAATTTACACCGATTAAAATTTTTAGAAACTTGGGGACCATATACATGCTAGGGGAACTCATATTAATGTTAAAAAACCTCAGAAAGTGGAAATTTCATGTCATGGGACCTTTAAGTAAATCTATGGGTAACACTTACAATAAGGTTTTAGTTGTTAACTACAAAAGTAAACATGAACGAACAATGAACAGCATTTGTTAATCTTAGTTCATGTTAATTTCAACATATAATACATTTTAAATTCAAATGTTTTTTATCTGATAACATTAATGCTATGTGAATTGTATTTGTATTAACTAACATTAACAAAAATTAATAAATGCTGTCAAAATATATTTCTCATGGTTAGTTCATGTTGAATAAAGCATTTACTAATGTTAACAAATGGGACATTACTGTAAAGTGTTACCAATCTATAAACAACAACAACAAAGTGGTCTCATCCTGTGAGTAAAGAGTGCATGATCACAGTATTTGTCTCTGTGATTGTGGAAGTGCTGTTTTCTTTCATCATCCTTTCCATATGAGCTAAAGCACAGCAACATCTGACTCATATTCCAAAGATAATTGTATGAAACTCATAAAAACACATTTCAGCCCAAAATCAAAAGAGAAAAACAAGAAAACACATTTTGCATAAAGATAATGAAACATATTTTAGGACAATTAATATTTTTTCCCCACTATTATGTTATTTTTGTATTATTATAATTTAGTTTAGAAATTTTGTTCAATAATTCACATTATTCATAATGGTTATTCTCATTACCATAATACAGTAATGTTTTCATTATTACAGTAAAATAAAGATTTTTTTTTACTTTGTCCAAAAAGTCAAAACAATGAAGAACTTGTCTAAAAAACAACAACAACACAAACCATTTTACCGTATAGATATAATCTAAATTTAGATCCGCCTGTCCTGTTGACTCATTCACACACGTTGCTCTCACATTGAGCTGATATCTAATCTCACAGGTTTGTTATGCTCAAGGTCAAGGTTTACACATTACACATTTTATGTGTTTGTGCACTTGCCAGGATTCCCAGTTCAAACTCTTGAGCTCATTTAAAGAGCTGTTTAATCACAGTTTTGTATTACAGACATGCCAAAACACCAGGGCTGTATTCTGTTATGCGTGTAGTCATGTGTTATACTGTAGTAATGGCTAACTCATACTGTTCCACTGGGTGGTCAGACTGGTCACTGGTCCCTCACCCTCTCATTCTCCACATGACAGTCGACTGAAGTAGACGTCTTTGACAGTTTTTTTTCCAAGAAGTCAAGTTCAGGAAACACTGATGTTGACTGTATGCATCCTGTCCTGCTCTGAAGGAAGAGGAAGCATTTCTCACTCGTTCCACTGCGGCTCCCACCATCTATAAGCTTTTTTTACTGCTCTCGAACAGTGTCTAGAGTGGAGTTATAGATAAGCGACTTTTATGGTTCGTTTGGAGATATGTTTTTGTCAGTTATGGTAAACAGACCTTGAATGGTGAGTATTTAAGCTATACTTTTTGAGACAAAAGTAAACTTGTGTGTCTGTCTGTGTGGACCAGTGTCCCCACAAAGACAGTACAATATTAAGGTAATATGCTTATTGAACATACTCAAAAATGTCTTCATAAAAATGCAGAAAGTTTTTTTGTGTGAGGGTTTAGATTAGGTTGGGTTAAATGTGTGTATTTGTAAGTATTCCTTATACCTTCTGATGTTACTTTTCATAACATACTCTTAGTCCCTGACTGTCTGTACAGTACAGAGGCGTACAGAAGCACTAAGAGAGTCTATCTGGAGAATACAGGGTATTTAGAGGAAATCGGCCTCCCCCGATTGTTTACAGAGAAGGCACAAAACAAGCATTCGTTTTTCCAGGGAAGCTGTGCCTTCCTGTTCGAGAGAGTAAACCTCTCAGGATGCTTCAAACACGCATCATTCAGGGGATCAGTTTGATTGTGTTGTTGTTTCTTATATGGGACAAAAATCAAGGGTATTTGTAAGAACATGAACTTGTTTCCTCTGCACACTTTGAATTCACCTTTAAATAGGTGTACTGGAAGTGGAGAGTTGTTGAGGTCACTCGAATCTGATTCAGCAAATCAGTCAGTTTAATTGCATGATTTGTAAATCATTCACACTTGTGCTGTTCTCCAGTCACCTGACCACGGTGGACCAGTCTTACGTAATGCCACACCTACCCTCAACAAACTGCATGATTTGAGCTATGCGTCAAGTGTAACAGCAATAGTGATGCATCCCACCATCAAAAACACCATCAATGGAATTAAACTGGTTATATACAATGTTCTGACTTTAGAAAATAAAGTCTCTAATAAATAAGTCTTGGGTAGGGAGCCTCCAAATTCATGCACTGAATTTGACAATGTACACAAAGTTGCTTTCAGAGTTGTGTGCAACATTAAGTTTTTCCCTGATTTTTCTTGTTGGTTTTCCTTCCTTTTATTTTATTTTTTATTTTTTTATTTTTAAAGCAGTTTCACTCTTTTGACCATATTTGTAAAAAAAAAAGAAAAAAAAAAGAATATTATTCTAGCTCTTTAGTGTTGATGAGCAGTTTCACTCTTTTGACCATATTTGTAAAAAAAAAAGAAAAAAAAAAGAATATTATTCTAGCTCTTTAGTGTTGATTTTTGACTGCTAGTAGTCCCTTGAGAAAAGCCTGTGATACAATCTGATTAAGAATAAATTGAGATTTATTGGTTTGGAGACGCCACAGGAGGTAGATGGCTTGCGGTGTGGCTTGGGGCATCAGCTCGCAGGAGTGTTATTGAATGCTACAGGAGCTGGACTTGTGCTGGTTAACATAATGGCGTGTTTAGCTTTATCTTCAGTCCTGAATAGCCTTTCCCTCAAGGGACCACTAACCTTGTGCTGGTTGGCAGTTGAGTTCATTGAACCAGGACCTCTTGCCACCCCTCCATATGCTGTTGGGCGTGGGGTCATTCCCCGCCCCCATCCCATACACACTCACAGTGACTATCTAGGATGATGATGATGCCACCGCCAAGACTAAGATGCCAAGTGCATCTGTCATGTGTCTCTTTGATCTGGTTCTGAGCGTGTGTGATGAACGCTGAGGGCTGTCCAGTTATCTGCTGATTCAGGTTGGTCACCACAGGCCTCCCAACGCCCAGTGCAGGCTTTTGTTCAGCTCTTATCAAGCGAACGTAACTCCTTTTCATTATGAAAATGGGACACATTCCTTAGTGGAAAAACACGTCTCTTTGTTACTGTTGCTTTCTCTTCTTAATTGCGATCCATTTGATTTGTGAACACACTGCATGTATTTGAGAGTTTTGTGGTTGATAAGTGAGCTGTGTTGTGTATGTTTAGAGAATGGAAGTGGAGCGAACCATGACCAGCGAGCTTCAAAGACTAAAACAGGAAATGAGAGAAAGGGGGCATGCCAGACCCCAGGATGAAGAAATCATCAATGCTCTTAGAGAACAGGTGAGAAACTGTTCCATACCTGCACACTCAGATATCTGTATGGCATTATATACGATAAAAATAAAATATACTCCAAAAATAGTCCAGCACTGATTCTGCAGCTTTCCATGCATGCTTGTTTATTAAATATTATATAACAGTTCATTCCGAACCTCAGATTTGATTGACTGAGAGACGTTTAAAGAGTGCTTTCACTGCTGTGTCACTCTGTTTGTCTTTGTGGCATTCTAGACTAGACCATGTGTGCAATTCTTTGGAGAGAATTCATTTAAGGATTATAATAACATGCAAATTCTTGAAACCCCATGATAAAGTGACAGCATCTTTAGCGTGAACGATTGTATTATTTGCTGACTTTAAAGTTTAGAAAGTTGTGATAAATGTTTATGTGTGTGTGTGTGTATGTTCAGGTAGCGCGGCTCACGCAACGGGAGCAAACACTTGAACAGCGCTTGAAGAGACTTGTCACGAGAATGAGGAACTTAAAGACAGTGTGTCCTCACTGCACAAACGCCTGGATTTACAGGAACAACAGAGTCACACACACATACAACAGGTTCGGTCACACACACTATGCTCAATCGAGCAGAATGCGAATGGTAAATGATAAGGCGGGAAACTGTTGCCTGTAGGATGGTCTAGGATTTCTGTCTTAAAATTTCAGTACAGTTCTTATTATAGATAAGTGTTTTTACATGATCCAGAGATGACAAACCTTCTCAAATGCTGATGTTCTGCCATTGTGTTAGTACAAGATGTCTGTGTGTGCACCAGAGGGAGAAATCAACCAGGGCTCAGGGGAAAAATCACACCAAAAGTGGCAAAATGTTTGTTTTATACACTTAGAAAAACAAAATGCCCTTGTAAATGTAAAAAAAAAAGAAGCACATTTCTGGGTCAAATGTTGGCTCTTTCTGGAAGATAGCATGCACACATTTGTACATAGCCTACATGAGTAATAATACATGTTTTCCCTGTGTCTCAGCTGGCAGAGGCCTGGCGAGACGTGGATGGGGCTCGTTCCTGGGCACATGAGCTGCAGTGTCAGGTAGAGGCGCTGCAGGAGGAGGTGGCCCTCCAGGAGAAAAGTCACAATGACAATTCTTTACTGTCTGAGCTGGAAAACAATCTGGACACCGCAGACTGGAGCCTGGACAAAGAACAGGTGATACACTGAACTGTTCTCACTGTAACCTGATAATGCCAGATTGCACCACACTCTACTTTCAAATAAATGTGTTACAGGATATTTTTCGTGGGCCTGGTTAAAATGAGTACACGTACAAGGGACAGTGTAACAGGTCACCATTTCTATGGTCATCTTTTGACCACATTTAATCAGATTTTAATTAGTCCAACAGGGTAACAACTATTCCATGTAGGTGATCATAAAAGCGAGCAGTCAGCGAGAATAGCCTAATCAAAGGTCGCCAATCTCATCTACCTACCCTTGCCCAGCAGGTCTCTCGGGAGGTGCACTCATCCTGGAAGTGCTTCAACCTGTGGCCGACAGAACAGAGGCTGAGCAGAACTCAGATGACAGCCTGCAGGGCATGCTGGGACAATTGAAACATGCAGCACAATGGATAGCACAGAGCGAGACACTACAGGTAAAGTGTTTTGCAGCACACAGTGACACAAGCGTAACAGAAGCTGACATGTGATGTGCTGCATATAACATATCTTCCCTGGAGTATTTTGACATCTCGTACAGTGTCACATTTCAACAACAATAATTCACATTCACAAGCATATAGGAGTGGCCAAAAGTGATGTCCGGAGGTGATATTTGTTTTTATCGACCTTACAAGTTCGAGTAAACCATCAAAATATTTTAAATACGAGGGAAGAACGAAACGCTAAACTTGGTTAAAAGGTATTTAAGTGAGCAATAAGGGACGAGAGGATTTTTTAATGAATATGGGACTGACCTGAAGGAAAATGCTATGTCTAATGTAAATGCAGGTACACTCGCTTACTCGATCTCTCACAATACTCTACTCTATAAGCTTCAATGAACAAGATCAAAGAGAATATAATAAAGCCTATGTTTACGTTGCTAAGATGGTTGCTAGGGGTGCTGTGTAGTGATACATAGAATCGTTGGGTGAAGCGGTCCCGTGTTTTATCGTGAATAAAAAATCAGAATCAAGGATTGGAACTATAACCATTTTATATATATATTTTTTTTTTATAATATTTGAATAAAGGGTTAAGATGTAAAATTTCCTTGGCCTGAAAATCACTTTTGGCCACTACTCTATATCTTCAAGTATAGCTTCATTCAGACCATATCAGTTATCTTTTATTTGTCCTCATGGCTTATAAAAAGTTTTGACATTGGATGAATCTTACGTAACCTGTCAAGAACCTTCCCGGATCATATTCCTTTCATATTATAAGGGGGAAAACTAACAAGTGAAGCAGTTTGGACCCTGGTGTTTTTGGATTGGGATTTTCTATCCAATGCAAAACAAAATAAATATATATATATATATATATATTATTATTTTACAGTTAATGCCCATATTTTAGTTTGATAGCAATATTTAAATCATTGTACAAGTTGCATTTTAATGTATTTTGAATAAAATAAATGCAATCATTTATTTTATAACCTTTAAAAAATATTATATATTATTTATTATATTTTATATTTAATGCTACAGACTGAAAAAATTATAAAAATGAATATTAATTGTATTATTCTTATTTTAATGTATTTTGAATAAAATAAATGCAATCATTTATTTTATAACCTTTAATTAATATTATATATTTATTTATATTATATATTATAATACTAAAAATGTATTACATTAATGATCTATAAATAATTAATTCAGCATCAGTATGAAGATAATTACTAAAATCTGACTAAAATATTTGACAGAAAATGAACTAGTTTATGAAAATAATGCAAAACATATGATGGTACTATAAAACATGCAACACATTTCTTTCTTTCTTTTGTTTATTTTCTTTTCTTTTTAATTATTTAGAGGTAAAATGTCACCTAGACCTGTTTTTGTGAGATTTGCCCATTATGAATGGAGAAGGGATCAGAATATATATTATGTACTGTTAATTTGCATCAGTAATTGCTGAAGTGTGCAGTTTGGATATAAAAAAAAAAAAACCTTTCCACTATGCTATTGATGCATTATATTGCTAGTTTATGTCAGCTGACATTGGTTGAGTGTTGGTGTAAGCATTGAAGTGGGAATTGTGTCAGGGTTTTTTGCTCAGGTTGGGTTTTGTTCAGTAAGGATCAACAAAGCCACAAATGTAGCCAGAGGTAGAGACTGAGAGAGAGAGAAAGAGGGAGAGATTGAACAGAGGGCTGTTTATGTCTGTTACATGATACTGATGCTGAAGAGAGATACACCCTGCCATCAAGGCCTAACAAAGGCGACGCTTCACAAATTCTCCCAGGCTAACCTCCATGCAGTGCTTAACGCTCCTGTATCATTTGTTTCTGCAGGAGATGAGGAAGCCCATTGTGGGACCAGTGAGCGATCCTGTGAGAATGTCATCCGGATACAGGAGCTACAGGATCAGGTAACGTCTATCCATGCATTCAAGCTTTCAGCCACAACCAATAACAGCCCAATACCACTGTCACTGACCTGGGGTCAGTTTCTTAAAAATGGCTCCATTTTTGGAGGGCCTGAGGAATGTGTATATTTTTTTTATTTTTTTACAAAGATTCACTGCTTTTCCTGCTGGGATTCTCAGCTGAATTAAGACATTTAACAAATGCAGTCAATTGGTGAATGTGTTGCGAGTCTCCAATAGATATGCTTTTAGGAAGAGAAGAATATTACATGGCAAGACATGTAAAACTGGTCCTCCCTCACTGACTCTTATTTGGGCCTTTCAAACTTTAATTGGCTAAAGGTGAAATGTGTAATTTCTGGCAAAAATTATAATTTGCATAATTAATAGTTGTTAAACACCCCATCTAAATGACATTGCTTCACCTTTAAACTCACCATTTACATAATCCTGGCTTATCTTGTTCTATGTTTTACACTGTTCATACTTTGCCCTAGGGTTAACGTCTGTCCTGGGTCAGCAGTTTTCAAGTTTTGGGTTAGCATTTTTTATTTGCATATTTACAGTGGAGAGAATAATCATTTGAACCCCTGATGATTTTGTAAGTTTGCCCACTTACAAAGAAATGAAGGGTCTATAATTTTGATGGTATATTTTAACGAATAGAGACAGAATATCAACCAAAAAATCCAGAAAAAACACATTATATAAAGGTTATAAATTGTTTAGCATTTGATTGAGTGAAATGATCCCCAACCAACCACCAAGAATTCTGCATCCCACAGATTATGTGCTCCTGTGGAACACAGATTAGCCCTGTCACTTTAAGAAAGTACTCCTCATGTCAGCTAGTTATGTGTATAAGAGACACCTGTCCACAGAATCTGCATCTTCCATTCCAACCTCTCCACCACCATGGGCAAGACCACAGAGCTGTCAAAGGACGTCAGGGAACAGGACTGTAGACCTGAACAAGGCTGGAATGGCTACAAGACCATCAGAAAGAAGCTTGGTGAGAAGGAGACAACTGTTGGTGTGTTTATTCGGAAATGGAAGAAATACAAAATAACCATCAATCGCCCTCGGTCTGGAGCTCCATGCAAGATCTCGCCTCATGAGGTAAGATGATCATGAGGAAGGTGAGAGATCTGCCCAGAACTACACAAGAGGAGTTTGTTAATGATATCAAGGCAGTTGGGACCACAGTCACCAAGCAAACCATTGGTAACACACTACATCGCAATGGATTGAAATCCTGCAGCATCCGCAAGATCCCCCTGCTCAAGAAGGCACATGTTCAAGCCCATCTGAAGTTTGCCAATGAACATATAAAGATTCAGAGAAGACTTGGGAGAAAGTGCTGTGGTCAGATGAGACCAAAATCGAGCTCTTTGGCATCAAATCAACCCGTCGTGTTTGGAGGAAGAGAAATGCTGACTATGACCCCAAGAACACCATCTCTACAGTCAAGCACTGAGGTGGAAAACTCATGCTTTTGGGCTGTTTCGGGTACAGGGTACAGGACGAGTTCACCGTATTGAGGGGCCGACGGACGGGACCATGTACCGTCAAATCTTGTACAAGAACCTCCTTCCTTCAGACAGAACACTGAAGATGGGGTTCGTGGATGGGTCTTCCAGCATGACAATGACCCAAAACACCCTTACAGAACAAAAATATATGGGAATATACTGCAAAATGTAATGCGATATATTACATAATACATTTTCAAATATGGGAAACTAGTGCTTATATTTTTCAATATACTGCAATATATGCATCGACCATGGCTATATATTAATGAATATAAAATATTTATAAATGAAGACAAAAATAGGATTACATGTAATATTCACAAAGTTTTACTCTTTATTGTGTACATATACATATAAATGTGAATGTATATTCACACACATACACACACACATTCACGGAATGAGTTACAATATATTTCTAGTTCCCAGCATGCTTTGCTTCTGACTGACTTCTGAAAGGAGAGCAAATGTAAAACTAAGTGTTATTTAATGTGTTTTACTCAATATTAATATAGGAGGAGATCTGTTAGTGTTAATGTTCTATTATTTTGGAATTTAAAAGTGGTTCTGGTATGTGTGAGTTTCTGGGGTCATTGTGCTGAAGAAGAGAGCTGTGGTTCGGTTGACGATTGGCCAAAGACCATTCAAACTATAATTACTATATTTAATATTTAATAGAAATGGCTGTGTACTCCTCAGCACAGTGATAGTATTTTGGTGAAATACTTTAATACATGCAGGTGTGCTTGAGCTTTTGATAACTAGCTTGAAAATATGAAACATTTATAATGTAAATAAAATAAAATAAATATATGGAATATATTACATTATATATTTCTCTATATATGTGTGTTTATTTTGAATGAGTAAATATATCTGCAATATATTACACATGCAGTACCATATCTGATCACATACTGTATACATCTATATATTATGTAATGTATTACTGAATATAAAATTACATACATTATGATATATTAGTATTGAAATATTTCAATATATGAAAAGCGGCAATTCCTTATGTATTATTCAATATATTGTAATATATTAACACAATATATTATTCTGTATATTTTTAAATATATGGTTAAACCATTTAATATTGATCATTAATATATAGGAAATAAATTTGTACTTATTTCACTCATTGAAATGCAAATCAATTTATGACCTATATATGTGTTTTTTCTGGATTTTTTGGTTGATATTCTGTCTCTATCCATTAAAACAAACCTACCATAAAAACATGTTTTACCCTTAATTTACCCTTAACCCTTAATAAATCAGCAGGGGATCAAATAATTATTTCCCCCACTGTACAAGGTTATCAACATTGATTGGACATGTTTTTAACAGATGCTGAAAAAAACAAAATGTGTGAAAGTTTCTGCAACTGAAAGCTCATCAATATTTCACGAGGCACACTCATAGTTTAAGAGCACCTGTCTGTTTCTAAACAACTCGCTGTCAAAACAGTTTTTCCCATCTTACACTACCAGGACAAATATTTAAAATATGTCTCATTACTTGTTGATCATTGAGCTTAAGCTTAAATGCTTGGAAGTTTTGCAAGCAAGCAGAGCAAATACTGAACATGCATGTTTCCATGTTCTCTGAGAGACATTAAGGTGTTATTAGTTGCATTAGACAGACATTTGCAAAACATATTAACCATAATTTTTTGGCACCCTCTCCAGAATGAGCGTCTGATAGCAGAAAACACTAAGCTCAAGCTGCGACTCATGGACGAGGAAGTAGTTCAGCAGGCCATGAAGGACAGAGACGATGCCATCGCAAAGTAAATATTAAACACTTACTTGGTACTATGGTTCCTTAAATGAGAAAGAAAATATACATAAGATGATTATAATTTATTGTAGAAAGGTGTCATTTTTAAGAAAGTGTTGGTTTCCTCTCATGCAGGAAGACAGCGATGGAAGCAGAGCTGCTGAGGACTAAGCATGATATGATGTGTTTAAACAACCAACTCCTGGAAGCCATTCAGCGTAAACTGGAGCTGTCGCAGGAACTGGAGGCCTGGCAGGTAGAAAACTGTAGTTTGATCACAACAGTGGACTTACAAAAGTCCTCACTTATGGATTTTCAGTTGTTAGGATTATGTTTCTGATGCTGTTCAGTGGCCGTGCTCTGTCGCCCCCTGCTGTTCACAGTGGAAGCATGCTGTTTAATGTGCCATCATGGAACTGCGTTTGAGATTAAATTAATTGCTATCAACTAGCACATAGACACAAATTAAAGTAATTATGAGCAAAAGAATAAAAAGAATAATATTTTTATATAATAATGATTGGCGTGTACCCCTCAGGACGATATCCAGATTATCATCAATCAGCAGCTGAGGAGCCAACAGCAGACAGAACAGCAGCAACTGCCCCAGAAGAGATCGACGGGGCGTCTTTCTTTCCTGCGTAAGTCCAGACGGCCCTCTTCTTCCCCCTCGGTCGTGTCAGAGATCAGCCCAGAGCAGAACCTGTCCCACTGGAGAGACTGCTCAGACTGAGCAAATGAACCGGCTGCTCTGCCTCAGCCACGTATGATCAATGCCAAAAACACATTCTAACCATGTTAGAAAACAATGAAAAAAAAAACATTTTCTTGGAGAAAAGACCTGCTTTCACATGTGCAAATGTGAATCCATGTGATGGTATACTCATGTGGTTTTTCAGTAAGGGTTGGCTGAATCTCACAAAAATGCATTTCTCCCCAAACTCAAAAAAAAAAAAAAAGAAGTCATATTTTGTATGAAGATAATGCATCTTTTTAGAACCACTGTTTTTTTGTTTTTTTTGAAATCATTTTTTTAAAACCCCTTTTTTTTTTTTTTTTTGTTTTTTTTTTTGACAATCAAGCACATTTCCCTCTCAAAATTCTCATAAATGTAATGCATCCAGATGTTTTACCTATTATTTCATTATTTCAATTACCAGTTTTGTCATACGTGGCTATGATTTTACTCTCTCAGTAAAAATGAATGAAATATAAATATTTTTAATATTTGTTATTTATTTAAGAATAACTGAAACATAAATACTGTGGTATATATATGATGGTATATGCATATTTTACGATTTCAAAATACTTGTATTTTTGCATTACAGTAAAAAGAATGAGATATTTTGTTGCGGTAATGGAATGTGCTATGGTTGTAATCTTATTGTCCCTAAAAATTTATTTTTTTTATTTTATTTCTTTAAATTTTTTCAATCCTTATGCAAAATAGGATTTCTTTTTTCTTTCTATTGACTTTGGAGTGAAATTTGCTTTTAAAGGATTTTGTGAGATTTAATTGTATATTATGAGTATTTATACTTTACACAGTCATATGATTTTGTAGAAATTGTGTTTATTTAAATGGTACTATTAATTTACATGGTAATTGTTTGCTGCTGTTAAATCCTAAATGTAAGTGATGAGAGAATCAATACAATGACATCATGCTGGTCATGATCTTGTTGATTTGAATGGCATTTCACATAATACTATTATGATATAATAACATTACACAGAAAGAAACATTTACCTGAACTACAAGTATGTGGGCATGAAAGTAGTTTCAGTAGACTATAGTGAAATACTCAAAATGGTGCTTAAGATTTCAAAAACTGACATTGTTCAATGCAATAATGCTCTGTATCATATGAAGGATCTGTAGCGCTCAAACTTGTGCCATTGTAATTACTTAAAGCCTGTTCAACCAAGAACGATAACCATAAAGATAACTCGATTAGCATTCACACCAGCACACCATGTTGTTCTGTTTATTTTATGCACACGCTGCAGTTTTGTCGTCTGTCGCTTTAAATGCTCAAGCTCTTTAAAGCAGGATTGGCTATATTTATTGTTCATCAGCTGGAAATCGTTCTGAAAGGGATTCCAACGATATCATTTCTTTGTGTAATTTCTCGACTTTTAGAACCATATCTTTAGTGTTATAGTTATCGTCCTTGGTGTGATCGGCCCTTAAAATTATTCAATGGCCTTTGTGCTCTGGCACAGTTCTTCTGCTAGAAGTGTGTTATCATTAATGCAGTTTTTAAAGCTAGTTTTGTATGTAATTTATATATTTTTCAATGTGACAGATTTGTACAATTAAATGTTTTTATTATGAACAGTCTTCAGAATATTTATTGAGAAATGCATTTGCACTCCAGGCATGTGTGTTTTCCATTGTAAAAATCATTAGTTATTTACTTAGGGGCCCGTTACACGACACCGTTTTAACTGAGAACAGAAAACTTTTAATGCTCTCTTTTAATGGTGCTCTCTTTTAACTTTTAATGGTGTTCATTTACACCACAACAGCGTTTTGGTGGCCTGAGAACACAAACTTTGAAATAGGTTTTTTGTGTGCCCACCTAGTCACTGGTAATACAGTGCAATACATTATTATAATATATATATATTTTTTAAGGAATAAAGCTATACATTGAACAAACTTTTATACAAGGAACAATGAAACAACCCCAGATAATGAATGTTCACTAATACAACATTGCCCAGGTACAAAAGCACATTAACACAGTCATGTCATCACATTTCTTCAGGGAATAAGCCAAGCATATCAGAAAGAACAAAACAAAAGAGATTAAAAAAAATCACAACAAATTAGTCATTCAGTAAGACAGATTGCACGGCGCTCAAAGCAATGTGCACAAGAGGACATCTTGTTTTCCCAGGTAAAGGAGGATATACATTGATTGATTGAAAGAATTTTATCGTGGCGGGCCAAAAAAAAAAAAAAAAAAAAAAAAAGGGGAAAAAAAAAGGGGGGAGTGACGGGTAAAAAACTAAAGAGGATTGAGACAAACAGAGAAAATACTCCCATCTTCACGAATGTATTCTTACAGCCAAAGTAAAAGGAAGACCTCACCACCTCTTCAAATCCAGATGTATTATTATGAGGAAACCATAAAAAAAATCACAACAAATTAGTCATTCAGTAAGACAGATTGCACGGCGCTCAAAGCAATGTGCACAAGAGGACATCTTGTTTTCCAAGGTAAGAGAGGATTTACATTAATTGATTGAAAGCATTTTAATCGTGGGGGGCTTTTAAAAAAATTTTAAATGGGGGGGGAAAAAAAAAAAAAAAAAAAAAAACGGGTAAAAAACTAGTGAGGATTGAGACAAACAGAGAAAGTACTCCCATCTTCACGAATGTATTCTTACAGCCAAAGTAAAAGGAAGACCTCACCACCTCTTCAAATCCAGATGTATTATTATGAGGAAACCATTCACTATTTTTTGTATTTATTTTAGATCCTGAAAAACTTCCAAACTAACCTGATAATAATACAATCTCATATGGGATCACTAAAACTAGTAAAGCAAAATTAATTCTGCATATAGAAACATGCAATGTTCAATACATCCTCGCTCTTGCTTGTAACAGCTTGACTGGTTTTATTGATGTTTAAAAAAAAAAGGGGGGGTGAAGTGAAGCAATGGGTATCCTTGATGTCATGAGAAATTATTCATATCTGTCGAGTCTAAAAGAAAATTCGAACTGCTTGTTTGGGAAAAGGGAATAATAGGTTTAAAACCATGTCTGTGGGCATAAATTATTTGTAAAGCAGATAACAGATTCTTAAAGATGAGAATCTGGTTAAATGTTACATTAAATGATCAACACTGGAAATACAGAAGAGACTGGAAATCCTCCCAAAGTGTACTTAAAAGAGTCAGTAAAATGTATATACTTTATTTCATCTTTGTGTTTGAGTTTATCATTTTGGATTTAAATTATAGAAATCTGTCTCAAACAGAGCATAAACATAAGCAAAATGTGTTTTATATGAGCAATTTGTTTGAACATAAAGGCTCAAAAGTTTTAGTAACTCTCCTGAATTAACCATGTTTTTAACAAATTGAATGGTTCACTTGCAGTCACAGTCACTTGTGGCCTCCTACTGGCTGAATGATGCAAGTTGCACTGAAGTCAGTCTGTTCGCAATGTTCCCAATGCTAATAGTAGAGAATTTACTGAATGTATGTGCACATTCTTTATTAATCATATGCCAAATATGCTGAAAACAGCTCCCCTAATGTCTCGTCACATTGACAATTATTAATTACGTCGTCATTATTCACCTAAATTATACACTTTTCAATTAAAAGGTCAGAAAATAAGCCAAAGTATACTAGTTTGCAATGATGATTAAGTGTTTGGAGTGTTTCCGGTATGGTTTGTATCAACCAAAAGAGGTACAAGAAAGGGCAACCTGTGAACCGGCATCAGGCATCAGTGTATTCTTTACCGCTGTAATTGTTTTATCAATCACCATAATGGTTATCAGTGTTCCATTAGCTTGGGATCTTGGACCTTCTATATTCATATTTAAATGTCTCATCTAGTCAAGTTAGAAATGTGACAAATCAAAAAAACATTTGTTAAAATGATGTTAACTAGAATATGAAATTGTTTAGTCAAACTATTCTTAGCATGAATGTTAAGATTGTATTTTAACATTAAGCATGAACATTTACCTATTACTTATCTCAAGATCATAATTGTTAGCAGATGGATCTTTCACAATAGTGAAGCAACTGCTGAGATTGATCTTTGAAAGAAGATGTGACATCATCTTATAAGCATCACCCAATGATGCACAAACACATGTGCGCACATAACATGATGTTTTATTAACAAAGTTAAAGGAGGAGAACGTTCAAATGATCTATCCAATCAACACGTCTACCCAACAGCATGAGAGGAGGCCTATATAGAGCGCTTTACATAGAGGAGGAGAATCTCCTTAACCACCGCCAATGTGCAGCACCACCTGGATGATGCGACGGTAGTCATACCGCGCCAGAACGCCCAACACACACCAGCTTATTGGTGGAGAGAGACAGAGTGATGAAGCCAATCAGTATATAGGGGGATGATGAGGAGGCCATGATGGACAGAGGCCACTGGGCAAATTTGGCCAGGATGCCGGGGTTAAACTCCCACTCTTTTTCCAAAGGACATCCTGGGAGGACCTCAGGACTTCGGTTTAACGTCTCATGCGAAGGACGGATTTATATGTTTTTGGAAATACATAATAATCAAGACAGGAAACAGGAAGATGAGGGACAGGAAACAGTAGACAAGAATGAACAAGACTGAATTTCAAAATAAAAGACATGAACTAAGAACATGAGCCACAATCTAAACAGACGTGACATGATCACTAGCTTTCAGTTTTAACATGGCCTCAAATAAATGGAACAATTTACTTCTTTCAGTCAGCTCTTTTTTATATAGGCCTACCATTGTCTAAAACTGATATAATCATCACTGTCACAGAGACCAAAAACAATATTAATATTTAAAATATAACCATTAAATATGGTCTTTTTGCCAAAAACAGCTGAATGTGAAACTGAACGTTTCCTCCTGTCCAACACAAGGTTTCTGTGTTTTGAGAAAGAAGCACAGATCTTTCTTTCAATGACACTGGCGGTTCCTCACCTTCTCCAGTATCGGTCACGTGACCTCAGTTTCAGAGGATCACTGTTGTGAGTCGGTTGAGTTTCCCTGTTTGAACAAAGAGAACTCTGTGAAGTAGATTGAGACCAATTATACACACAACACTTCAAGTCATTGGGCTTAATAATGAAGTTATTCATTAGGAAACTGGAAATATGAAAACCTGAAAATATTTAACAGTTTTACAAAAGGGAATTAAGTTGACAAATTACAGTATGCCATTATATATTTTTTATTATATGACACATTCTTAGAATGTACATGATTTGAAAGTACCTTTGGAAAAAGTCTGTTAAATGAATCAATGTAAATGTAAAATGTAATTGTTAAAAGTGTTCTGATCACCTGCTAGTATGCTCTGTAATGTCTGGGCTATACTTAAAACCATTGTGAAAAGAAGTACACTTTAGCATTCTTTGAAAAAGAGTGCTTATTACAGAACTAATATACTTAAAAATATACTTAAGTGGATCAAAAAAGATCCTAAGTTCAACTAACTGCCTTTAAATTTTAATATATTTTTATTTAATTGCAAATGGCATGCAATTAAGTTTACACATAAGTACTTGTAGGATGTCATTTCATCATTCTTTCTATCTTTGAAATTGTTACATGTCTGTTTTTGGACTCTATTCTTTGTTTATTTTGTTGTTTCCCACCATTCATTTGTTCCCATGGTAACCCTCCTCATTAGTTCTTTTGGTTCCGTGTGTCAGTTATCTTGTCAATGAGTTCCTCCCTGTCACCTGTGTATTTAAGTCGTTGTCTTGTACTGTCTAGTTGTCTGTCGCCGTCTTTGTTGGATGGTTGTTTTTGAGTTTCTCTTCCTGTTCCTTGTGGGTTTTGATTAAAAGACTAGTTCCTGGAATCATCCTTTGTCGTGTGCTTCATTGACACAGCCATTCCGTAACAGAAATATGGTTAACTTTACTGCCAAAGCATTTATTGTAAAATAAAATCTACTTTTTTATTTGCAATTGTATTTTGTGCCAGTGCAGAGTGAATGCTGAGGGAAGGAGATCAGGACGTGACCATGAGCCAACAGCTCAGATATGAGCCAACAGTCCAACAGTTTAACCCTTTCACGCATAGTGGTCACTACAGTGGACAGCTATTCAAAAAGCATTTTTTTGCAAATGCATGGATTTTTTAGGCAAATTTGCACATCAACCTCTACAGTGGACTCTTGTGCATCATCCTATACATTGCCACCAAGTGGCAAGCCATTGTGTGTCGATTTTTTCCCCCTCCAAACCAAGATGGCCAATGGCAGTCAGAAATGCCAAGTTGCTCCGGAATATCCACCCATTCCTTCTATCCTAGGAGACTCTTGTGGGTATATTCAACCATTCCTTCTTTCCTAGGAGACTCTTGTAGGTAAAAAAAAACATTGCAGCATCAAGCAATATCTAATGAGTCATATCACAGTTAAATTTTCCAAGTTTTGATTTTAGATTGGAGAAAATTCTGATTAATCATCTGTCCACTATAGTGGACCTCATGCATCAATGGCTATATTTCAGCTACAATTCATACTTTTACTGTGAATGTTGTTTTTGAAAATATTTCATCTGCAGTAACTTTTTTTGACTGTAAATGTATTTGTATTATTAGAATGTAATTTTCATTTACATCAAAAAAGTAAAGTGATTACATAATGCAAACTTGTAATGCATTACTTTACTTGTTAGATCAAAAAGTAATCTGATTTCGTAATGCACGTTACTTGTAATGTGTTTCTTTACTCGTAACATCAAAAAGTAATCTGATTACGTAATGCACATTACTTGTAATGTGTTTCTTTACTCGTAACATCAAAAAGTAATCTGATTACGTAATGCACATAACTTGTAATTAATTACTTTACTTGTTAGATCAAAAAGTAATCTGATTATGTAACACGTTACTTGTAATACATTACTTTACTCGTAACATTTAAAAAAAAATGATTACGTAATGCACGTTACTTGTAACGCATTACTCGTAACATCAAAAAAGTAATCTGAATGCGTTATGCGTGTTACTTGTAATGCGTTACCCCCAACACTGCTCATTTCAGATGAGATTGAAAACACCTGATCGCTAGGTTTTCTCAGAGGAGGGCTATGCTAGAAATGTGTCCATCTTGAACATAATCAGAATTATCAGCTAATAAGGGTAAATCTCCATACTCTGGTGCACTGGAGGGAGCATCTGAGAGGTTTCCACAGTTGTACCTTGACAGGCTGTAGAAATTTCTGATGGAATCACGTCCTCATGTTCTGATATCAAAGATACGCCAAGTTCAACTTGTATGAAGTTCAATTGTCTTTGCAAAATTTCGCATTTATATTTTTGTATATATATTTTATAGTTTTCACATGATTTGATGTAATTTTATTGATTGGTTTGATAAATACACACACTATATCTGTTTGATTATTATATTATATTTAATACAGTATCTCTTAAGTTTAAACTATAAACGCATGCTGTCCACTAAGTGGACATCTGAAAATCTCTTTGAAAAATTTCTCAAAAAATAAATAAAAAAAGGTTATCATAATTCATGCATGAAAGGGTTAATGACGTTTCTATTGAAACTTGTATGTCATGTATTTAAATACATTTGTAATTACACATTTAATGATGAAGTTAAAATGTAGTACATTTAAAATATATGAACTCTAAATTTAATATAAAATAACTGTCAAGTACTTTATATGTGCAGTAGTATGTTAGTCAACACACAAAAGATGATTTAAACCATGATTTAAAATGTATTTGAAAGTAAAACTTTTAATTTGGCATTATTACAAAGTGCACTTTAAAAAAAGGCAATTAATACAATCAATTATTAAAGTGTAGTCTGAAATCTCATGTAAACTAAACTAAACTAAACTAAACTAAACTAAACTAAACTAAACTAAAGTTGACTTGGTAATAAGTATTTGATAAAAAAAAATAAGTATTTGGTTTAAATATTTCTGCCTGTGAACTTTAACGTTTGTTATGTTTTGTGTTATTTTGATAGTATTTTGATAATTACTTGATTACTTGATTTTTTTTATAACTGTTGCCCTTATTTTCCTATGGCATATTAAATTAATGACCATGTTTACATGCAAGTTATGGTTAAAGGGATAGTTCACCCAGAAATGAAAATTAGCCCATGCTTTACTCACCCTGAAGTCATCCTATGTGTATATGACCTATGGGTATATAATATGAGTTATATAAAAAAAATGTCCTGGCTCTTCCAAAGTTGATAATGGGAGTAAATGACTGTATGTCTATTCATGATTAAAAAAAAGTGCTCCACACGTCTGTAGCCAAGGCGACTTCTATTGTATATATCTATACCCGCCCGCGCTCTCAGATCACTTGGACGTGGCTGTGTATAAGAGGTAAAAACGCTATAAATACTGTTCGTTTTCTCACACAAACCGCTCGTTTCGTGTCTTAGGCCATCAATGTGTACTTATGATGGGGAATTGTTTCATTTGGACGCTGGGGAATTGTTTTAATTTGGACTCTGTGCTTGTGTTTTGAGACAGTGACCATCGACCTGCATTATATGACTGACGGACAAGAACGGTTTGACCTAAAAATATCAAAATTGAAACTACTGCGGAAAAAAAGACACCTACATTTTGGATGCCCTTGAGGTAAGCTAAAACATACCAAAAATTTACTTCAAAGTGAACTATCCCTTTAATAAAGGCCTTCTGAAGTGAAGCGATGCATTCGTGTAAGAAAAATATCCATATTTACTTTAACCCCTTAACTGTCACCCCCCTTTTTTAGAATGGACATTAAAATGCACTATTCAAACTTGGTTGTAATTCAAAGTTTGGTCTTGTTTTAAAGAAAACACTCAGCAGATTATTGCTGAAGTGAAAGCAACTCAAAAAATTAAAGTATGAAAAAGTTATGGAAGTTTAAATTAACAGTAAATCAGATACAGTACTTAATATTTTTTCTTTTATATAAAATATATATTTTACAAAAAATGTTTTGTCTAAAATTACTATAAAATCAAAGCCATATATCTAATCAAGCTGTGTTCCAATTTGAAGTTGATATCACAAAAATTGAAGTTCCCATGAAATTTTGTTTAGGCGTAATACCAAAAATAGCCACCGGGTGACATACATTCCATTGAATTTAATTGTATGCATTCTGCCGTAACAAATTAATATATTTCTGTCCAAATATCACTCTGTCACAACATATGGAACCTTGAGACTCAGACCTTTCTGACAATATGTGTTTTGTCAAGATTAGAAAAGGTTTTGATCATAAATGATGAAACTCCTCCCCAAAAGAGGAGGAGCCACATAAAAGATTTTGGGGTACCGTTTCTATGGTAACGCAACATCCAATTCAAAATAGTTTTCACAGGAGGAATTCTGAGTTCGTAAGCTTTCAAATGCTACCTAATTTATGATGATAACTATGTAAATATGTGATGTAATAAAAAAAGGCGATAAAAAGATATATTTTAGAGGGAAAATATTGACTGGAGAAGAGCTTGGTTAATAGCTTTCAAACACTGTATTAATAATAAAATAGAAATACACTTAAAAGTTCTACATACCATTTATCCTTCTAAATCCTTAATATCTAGATTTTCTGATATTGATGATATGTGCTGTTTTTGTAATAATGAGAAAGAGATACTGACTCACTTATTTTTTTTACTGTAATGTCGTGAACCAGTTTTGGACTTATTTGGCAGATTTAATATTTAATCTGATGAATATTAATTATTGCTTTACTTTAAAGGATGTTACCTTGTATTATGAAAATAAAAGCAATAAGGATCTGGAATTTTTTGTTAACCTTTTTATTTTATTAGCAAAATTTCACATACATAAACAAAAATGTCTTAATTCATCTCCTATGTTAAATTTGTTTTGTTCTGACTTTGATTTTTATATTTCTTCAGTAAGACTGTTAAAAAACATGTATAATATCCTTATTTGTTAAAATTGAATGTGAGCTATGCTTTTTTTTTCTTTTTCTTTTTTTTCTTGATTGTTTATATTTTGTGTTATTATCTGTATGTTACCTTTTCTGCAAAAAAAAAAAAAAAATTATATTTTAGAGGATAATATTATTTTATATTTTTTATTGACAAATACTAGATTATTAGTTTTATTATGAACCTTTAGCATGAAAACCAAAGTTGCAATTATTAAAAGTGTGTGTGTCGACTTTTTGTGACAAATGTCAGAACTCTGTTGTGATGTAGATTTTTTAAGGTCTTGTCATAAATGTATCTATTACTGTTCCTACATAATTTTTAACAAAAAACAGTGCTAAAATATCTATTTAGGAGTCTTAGACCTTTCCAACGATATATAGTTTGTCATGATTAGATTAGGATTTAATTGTAATATAGTGAAGTAAACATAGGCGTCCAACTAGCAGGACGGTGACAGTCAAGGGGTTTAAGCCTTAATTCCACAAAAAGACGTCCACATCTGTTGGAATGACCCTGCAGGCAGCATATTTCCAAATGAAAGAAATACTACCGTTTGTTTAATCATGTTAGTAACTCAGCAAGTAATTTATTAAAATCATTAATTCTCATTCATTTCTGCACACAGCATGGCATAGTGATTTGCAAAATGTAGACCATTAGACTTTCACAGTGCTTTCAGACATGGAATAATGAAAAACACACTTATATGTGTATGCTTTCCACTGTCTGTTGCCCAAATAGATGTGTGTGTGTGTGTGTGTGTGTGTGTGTGTGTGTGTGTGTTCATATAAATTAGTTTGCCATGTATCTTCACAAATCTTGCTTTTTGTATAGTTCATACATACACTAATAAGTAGATTGTGCCATCCATATAGCATTTTAATTATTAAATAAACATTGGGGGGAAGAACCCCTATTAATGGTATTAATGTTATGAATGTAGGTAATTTAGCCTGCATGCTGGTCTTAACTGAGCTGACACTGATCCTGTGTTTATAGAAACAGGTGACTTACCCTGGTAAAGTGATATGCTTGATGTATGCGTATTCATATGAGTCCCTGTTCAATATTTCAAGTTGCCGCAATAAGCTGCTAAAACTGGTATTTAATTTAATTACAATTATGCTGGGCAACGATTAATCGCATCCAAAATAAAAGTTTGTGTTTACATAATATATGAGTGTGTACTGTGTATAATTATTTGTATATAAATACACACACATGCATGTATATAATTAAGAAAAATTTATTATTTATATATAAATTATTTATATAGATATAAATTATGTATAAATATATATGCAGTATATACATGCAAATATTTCTTAAATATATACATGCGATTAATCGTTGCCCAGCACTAATTACAATACATCACTCAGCAGAATTAATAAAGATGGTTTCTGACTAAGTATTCTGTATCCATTTTTATGTATTTGTTGCATTGTTTTTATTTTATTTTATAATGAAGATAACTTCAGCTAGATAATTAACCTCTGACAAGTGTATTTGTTTAACTACTGCCGTTGTATTCTGTCTCTTACTTGCCACCATCTGCCACCTACACTTGTAAGGTGATCTGTTGATGATTTCATGGTGTGTATTTGGCTTTGTTGCTAACTGGAGGTAACATGGCCCTGTGGCTTGAGTTTCAGGTTTTCTCAAGTCATCATGATTATAAAGGAACAGACACTGAGATGAATTCAAGCATCCATACTACAATATTCAAAATTCATCAAGGGTTGATGTATTTATTTATTGTTGTACTGGAACAGAAAGGTACAATGTTAATTTTCCTGATCAACAATACACTATACAGCCACTTACACAGATTACAAACTTTGGACAAAAATGACCGTGCTCAGATCCTCGGCTGTTCTTTCTGCCTCAATGCTCAAATAGTCACACTCTCACCCATTCCAGCCCTCCTCCCACAGTTCTGGGTCACGATAGCCCACTTAAATGATCCTAGAGCCAGTTTTTAGCTCAGTTTAGTTATTTTAATTTTTCTAATACAAATTGAAGTGGCAGCAAGTGTTTATCAAACAATGACACATGTAAAAGAGTATCTGCTTTTCAAATTCCATTTCTACAGCTTGATGAAAAACATTGTATAAATAATAAAGAAATGCACATTACAATTGAATCATATAAAGATTACAACATGCAACATACTCATTAAAACATGGACATTTACCTGTGTCTAGTTGAGGAAAAAGGACAATGACAAGTTTAAATTCTCCAACATAGTAAACACACAGTCAACTTGTCTGTGCCAAAAATATTAGTGCAACTAGCCTACAAAACTAAAAGAAATGGCCAATAAATAAAAAGTCAGTTTTATACACCTCAGGTAACTGAAAATCATGCTTTGTTGAGAAATTGGTCGAGAGGAACAGTCCGAGTTTACATTTTCATAGCAATTACCAAAGGTCATTTTCACACGGTCCGCGTTTGAGTTCTTATATTCTGAACAGCCAAAACCGCACTGACACAGAGACCAAAAACATCAAACAACTTCCTCAGACATGTTCCCCCATGGCATATTTCCACTTTTCTCCAGAAAATATGATGTCCATATATTGAGCTGTTGGTTTCACACATAGTCTCTTCTGTCATACCCTCCTCCACCCGTTGAGCGAGACGCAGGATACGGCATTCGAGACTGGCTGTATTTCTTCTCTTGTGGAGGACAGGAGCAACAGAGCAAGGAGCCCCCCATGATCAAGAGCACAGATGCTGCCCAGCCGATGTACAGCGCTGCTCCCAGCTCCCGTCTCTGGGCATCGGGCAGCAAAGGGTTGTAGAAGTCCCTGATGATACTGTTGGCAGACCAGGACACAGGAATCAGCTGCATAAGCCCAGCCACGATGAAGAGCACCCCTCCAAAGATCATCACTTTAGCTTTGGACGACTCATCCTCAATGCAGTTAGTGCACTTTGCTCCTCCGATGGACACCAGCACAGCCAGGACGGTCAGAAGAATGGATATCACGGTCAGGGCTCGAGCTGCCTGGAGGTCCTGAGAGAGGGCCAGCATGGAGTCATAGACTTTACACTGCATCTGTCCCGTGCTCTGAACCACACAGCTCATCCACATACCATCCCAGATGATCTGAGCCGTCACGATGTTGGAGCCGATAAAGGCTGTGACCCTCCACATGGAAGAGCACAAGCCACGATGGCCAAGAGCCAGCCCAGCACACATGACACCATCCCTATGAGCTCCAGCCCTAAAGACATGACTTCTTAAAGATCTGTGACTGCTACATGCAATGCCAGAGCGTTCAGTAACCGGGCAAGCAGCTAGAGCAGATACAGCCTAATTTGAGCTAATGCCTCAGAGCAAATGGAGCGCATCTGTGACAAAACAAGTGTCCTTTATACCCCAGATCAGGTAGAGAGGAGGAGTCTGTTAGGATGAAGACATTACACAGAGGAAGGGCTTAGTCACACCAGAACTAAAACTGCTCTCCATTCTTGGAAAGTATTGGGAATTAAGAACAAAATTGTTTTGTTTTTTTGCCCATCAATGGAGACTCTGTAATGTTTGTCAACATACATTTTTTTTAAAGGTGGAGACAAAATGTACATTTGAAGGGATTCTTTTGAAAGGATGAGCAGATTTTCTGTAATGCAAACACCTCAATATTTTAAAATTATTGTCATTCGTGAAAAGCTATTGTCATTCATAATAGTAATTCCTTCTGATGGATTTGGTAACATTTGAGTCATTACTAGTGGGTTACCATGATCTTCACTTTAGAATACTGATCCAAATAATCAGTAACTCGGTAACACTTAGTGTGGAGTCTAATTAACAGGAGCAAATTCGGTTACACTTTAGTTTAGAGTCTAAACAGTGTGTTGAATTTAATATTTTGCTTCTTGTTTACAATTCACTGCATAGCCTGCTCCTTCACACTTATCTTACCTACTTTTAACATAATACTCCCTCTAAAACTCTTAGATCATCGTCTACATTCTCCTTAGTTCTTCCTCGCATGCGTTTGGCTTCTTTGGGATCTTGAGCTTTAGCTGCTCTGGTCCTCATCTGTGGAACTTACTTCCACAGGACATATTCACAATGTGACTCTCTCCTTCAATTTTAAAATCTCATTTGAAAACTTATATTTTTAGGCAGGTATACTGCTGATATTGTATATGTATCTCCTATTGGTTGTAAGCTTTTGGGAAAGTTTTTTGTTTTGTTGTTGTTCTTTTTTTGCTTAACCCTCTGGGGTCTAAGGTGTTTTTGGGGTCCTTGAGATGTTCTGACATGCCCTGACATTTGTGCTTTTTTCAGTTGCTTAT
>FLSR01004868.1:1240098-1251258 GCA_900092035.1 Leuciscus waleckii
CTCATTGTGATGGATGATTAAAGGAATTTGGCCTTTGTGTTTCCTCATTTTCATTGTGAAAGAAGAAGTCATAGCTAGACAATATCATGTTTCTAGTCACCCTGGTGTGCAAAAAAAAAAAAAAAAAAACGTTATAAAAAAAATAATATACTTCAGATATATTTTACTTAAAAAAATTCTACGGGTGCCTATAATTGTGGCCATGATGTTTTGGAGAAAAACATTTATCTAATAATGTGATTTTCCCCCCACTTTCAATTCTTTTACTTCAATGAAAGGTTAGATCTTTGCAAAAAAAAAACTAAAAAAAAAGATCAAAAGGATAAACGATGCAGATTTATTTTTACAGCCATCTTTGATCATATTGGTAGTTGAATGGTAGTTGTTTGGGATGTCACGAGGTCTCGCGATATTAAAACTTTACAATATTTCTCGTCAAGGTGAAAATGTATCTAACAATATAAGCATGACAGAGTAGAGTTTGTGGCATTTACAGTGCTTGCATTATATTGTTCTGTCTATTACTGCATTTGATGATTGTTACTCAGAAAGTAGAAACTGGTTACATTCATTAAAAGATGATTAAACATTTTCAAAATGTACCTGTCCTGCATAGTTTTGTATTTTGTGACTTTCAGTCGATCAAAAGACTACTTTTCCAGTCGTACATTTCGTCACTGAAGATTTCTTAAAAATAGTGTTAAAATATTGTCTCGTCTCATTCTCGTGAACCCAATACCACGCATCGTCTTGTGAGCTAAGTGTATTGCCAAATTGTAGAACAGTATAGTAAAGCCTATAGTGGAATAAAGTACATCATAGTACAGCATGACAACCCTATATCAGTCCCTTGCAGATCTGAAGGAACCTTTTAAGAGTAGCATCTAAAAAATCTGAACAGTAAAGGAAATAAGAGAGTATAAACAAAAATTTTAATAAAATTGTATCTACTGATCTACAAGATGCTTGATGATCTATTATGCTTTTCACGGTTACATAATTTCACGAGTTTTCATCAAGTATAAACGTCCTTGATGTATTTAACGGGAATGACAGTCATTTCGCACTATACTGCGTGGGTTCAGCAAGTGCTGAATTATTGGGTGTGGATAAAAATAGAATTTCATTTTCTCAGTGGAAAAAAAAAACAAGCAAGAAACAAAATAAACATGAAACCGCAGTACATGCTGTTTTCTAGAGATAATGCTAGATCATCGGAGTCTCGCGGTCTGACAGCTACAGATATAGAAAGTGCTATTGACTGGAATGCCATTACACAGATATAGTGTCACAATGCCTTCAATAAAAAACCCAGTATAAAAACAGTTCAGCGGGAAACAAAACAGGTTAAAAACAAAACAAATGGAACCAAAATGTTTCTCATTTGAATGTACATCACAGGACGCCATAGGAAAACTCACAGACTGAGGAGCACGTTAATTGGTTTGGCAAAAACAAACCAACTTTGCAATTCAATCTTGGTGCTGTGAAGAGCACAATCAGTATTTCCAGTTTTATTCTAAACCAAAGTCAAGCAAAATTAATCTTTGAGAACAGACAGTTTCACTGGAGCACCCACTACGACCCCCATATGTACATGAAACATGATGCAAAAGCACATTAGAGCTTTACTCAAGAAATAATGTGAAGAAACATCTACCTGTTATATCTGAAAGTGTATTTTGAGACCTGAATTCCTAGTAGCGATGAGTTCTTAGATCTCTTTTTCCAGAAAGCCTTCTTTTTTTCCGAGAAAGGCAACATAGATGGATTGTGCACACAATGAAACGAATTTTGTGCAAGGGGGAAATCGAACCGTTTTGAAGTTCTGAGATCATGCAGAGCTAGACTTAAAGACAAACATGACATGATGGTTTGACTCACTAAAACCGCCTTTGATGCATGCTGGGGCTCTTTTGCTTTTGCTGCTCTTTTGCTTTGCTGGGCATATCACTGTGACTTCTAAATAACAGAAAAAATGCTAATATTCATTTAGTGGTCTGTATCCTGGCTGATAGTGAATGAGCATCAACTACAAAATATATAACAGGGCAGGGGTACACGATGTTGGAAGAGGTCTAACCTCCAAACGTTCTTCCTAACAAAGGTTTGCTTTGAACAATCAAAGATTCCAAAATAAAGTACAAAGCTGTTTCAGGAGTTAATGTTGACTATGGAAATAACACTAAAACACTATGAAAATAAAACTTTATAGCACTTTCATAATAAAAATTCCAGATAACAGCACGCGAGTCCCGATTTTTGTCTCTTCTTCCGCGTTTAAAATAGTTTGAATGTGTAAATCGGCAAGAAAAAACACGTCCAAATGATAAACTTTCCCTCTATGATGGTTAAACTTAGCAGTTAATCCACCAATCACATGCGTGCCGAACCGTGGGGCCACGTGATCATACGGATCAATACGGATCACGGATCAACTGCGATCCTGGCGTCGGACCATTGTATGTGGGTGGGACAAGACCCACCCACTTTTTAAGACCAATGATATTGGACCCACTCACTTTTACAGTCTCTAATTCAGCCAATATGTCTGTTCACTTTTCAGAGTGCTGTCAGTAAAAGGCACCAGAATACAGGAAATGACACTCGAGTCAATATTTTCTTGGGGAATAATTAATGAACACGCTTATCATCATGATTGCTATCTTACCAAAGATGGAGAAAAATACTACTCCAGTAAGTAAACGTGTCCCTGTCCCCTAAAATGCCCAAAATGTTGGAACTCAAAAGCCATACGCACCAGTTATGTGCACTCCTGTTTATAAGTGAGTCTGATCGATATGAGTAACTAAAGTAAATATCTCTAAAGGTCTCTACACTGTGTAGCTGTCATGACATTCAGCACGTTTTCTCATTCTCGCTAAGAATGAGAATAAGCAGAACCGATTCACTGTTTCTTAGATTCAGATTACAGTGTATATACATTGACATGCTCTTTTTGTGTTATATATGTTAAAAAAATGTGTCTCTGTTTTGATTTCGTTTTTGATTTGGATGCTAACTGGTGACTAATTTGTGATATTTGATCTACAGTATAGTAACATAACAGATTAACTGATTGATCTGTTAATGAGTTTTGACTTTGGAAAAATATAAAAAAATATGAATCTAAATGAAAAGAAAAAAAAATCTAAATCCTAAAGGCATTCATGAAGAATCCTTGCTATTTATGAAGCCACAAGGAGTCAGTAAATAACACATCCCCATTTACAAAACCAATATATCTTGACTACCTAAATGACAGAGAGAGGAGAACTTCTTGGCTGATTTAGAAACATCACTGAGGAGAAATAAAATGCCTATGGCAGCTTATAAGCAGTCTAGTTGTTACCGCTATCCAACTTAAAATGGAAACTCTTCTACTTAAATGAAATGCAACATGGATGACAGGCTGTCACATCAATATTCCAGAGAGATTCATAGAGCTTCAAATTCAAAACACAGATGACATGCTATGAGCTTCACATCCTAAAAAAAAAGCTTATGATCATAAGCTACAAAACATATTGACAGGATAACTCGAGGATAAGAACTGACGTTCTCTCCACCGGTTTCCTGATCAATGATACATAATCTTGTTTAAAAAATGAGATTTTTTTTTCCCCCTCTGTAAAGTGATTTTGAATAAAAGCAAAAGAGTGTCATTTTGGACCACCAGCTTCACAATTTTTTTGTTGTTGCAATTTTGTTTCTAAACAGATTTTTTTGAACACTCCCCTCAACTGCCATTGGTCATAAAACAGACAGTCCCGCCCCAAAAATCACACCATTTGTTGATGATACTTATAGTTGTCTCTGCATATTAAAGATATAGTTCTACGAAAAATAAAAATTCTTCGATGATTTACTCGCCCTCAAGTCATTCGAATCCAAACCTGTATACGCCTTACGTTCTTCTGATGAACACAAAATCATATATTTTGAAGAATGTAGGAATGTTTACACAGAAGTCATCATAGAGTCATACAGTTTTGGAACAACATGAGGGAGAGTAAATGACAACAATTTTCATTTTTTGGGTGATCTTCATCTATCTCTTTAAGCTAGGTTGCTTTGGAAAAAAAATCGGTATTTAAAAAGAAGACAATCATTAGATTCCTCAAAACAAATCTCCGCTTGCATATACCTCAGCAGCCAATGTGAATCTCACATAATCAATAAACTAATAGAAATGCAAAGCACCACATTACCTGACATTTAGAATAATTTCGAATCATAAAATGCAAAGGGTAAGTTTTCTTCAGATCAATAATTGCTCTGACATGCTGGACTGAATGTGCTGCCATTGGATGTATGTATGTTGAGATGTTCAGTGCAACAGTGTTTTTATTAAATGACCCTGATTAAAGCATATTGGAGCCTGTGTATTTGAAAGTTTAAGAGCAATAAGATGTGAAAGAGAACTTAGTTTAATACTCACAAGACGCACCGTGTGATTCGGATGTGTGCGTTTATAAAACCATATAGGCTATCAGAAGTTTAGACTTATATGGCTTTAAAACGCTTGCAGATAATAAACTTTCATGATGATGAAGAACTGCAATGTCACAAGAGCGTAACCACAATAGATATGATAATCAAAACCAAACAGATGTTTTAGTTTTTGGCAGAGTATCCGTACAGGCTCCGCCCTCTTCTGAAAAGGGGGATGGGAGCAGCACCTCATTTGCATTTAAAGATACACGCACAAAAACAGCATGTTTTTCCTTCCACTCAAAAATGAATTCAGAGACACATTCTGGGTACCCTGGTAATCCAGAGTTCTCGCGAGATCACAAGTTGAATTTGCTCAGCGAGTTACTCTGGTGTCGAATAATAATGCTCATTAAATATGCCCCTCGATCTGAGCTGCACCAATCACATCGGGTTATCTGATATAGGCGGGCCAGAGGCGAGCTAAACAGATGATGACAGCGTGTAACGAAGTCATTAGTAAACATTGCAAGATTGCTATGGATGAATACCAGTTGTTTGAAACGGCTTGGCCGCTACAATGAACGAGTTAGACTTGGCTTTTTATCTAAAAAAGGAACAGAAGACGCCGCTCGAATCGTTCCTTTGCAAGAAGGACGTTTTTGCTGTTTCGCCGACAGGATACGGTAAGAGTATAATCAGAGAATGTCTAATAAGGTTAGCTCCGCTGGTAGCTGGGGTTTATTGTTGTGATTGGTCGTAGTGTTATCCAATTGCGTGCAGTGAGATTTTCAAATGCACGCTTGGTGCCGCCCCTCGAGCTGGCCGATTTTAATTAGTCGACGCCAGACATTAATCTTTTAGATTTAGGTCTGGATTTCCAGGCTACATTCTGGGAACACCTGAGACGTATATTTCATCTTGTAAAAAGGGGCATAACGTGTCCCCTTTAATATCAGGTCTACTGATAAATCAGTGTCTCTATAGGCCCCAACATAATAACACCTCTGTGCCTTTAACATGAAACAGTGTTGTTCACAGGTAAATAACTTTTGCTTGAATAAAAAAGTTCATTTTAAAGCTATTCATTTTCAAGTCAGAAAAAACCCCCAGCATTTTAAGCTTAACTTAATTCTTTATCAATATAAGGATAACTATATTATAGTTAATAATAATAATTTAATAATATGCAAATGAGTGTTATTTAATGATTTGTGGTATTATTATTATTATGTAAAAGAGCAACCAAAAACTAATTAGAACAGTCATTAGTAGGCTAATATCAGTCATGAAAATGCAAATCGGTTTCTAAAAGTTATTATTCGGTGTTACCAATAAAACCTAGAATCTATATCGTATTATGGCTCCCTGGATTGCCTGAAAGTCTGGGTAAGGGCTAAGGGGTCCGGTTCAGATATGGAAGGCAACTCCTGCCCTAGATCCGAAAAACATTCTACATTTCAGAAAAAGGCAAATTTGTTGAGAGAACATGCTAAGATGAAAATAAGAAAAAGCCAACGTTTGGACTGGTTCTCAAAACCATAAGCATTGGAATGAGCCCATGACGCCCAAAAAACGCTGTCTAGGTAGCAGCAGCTCACTAGGTTTTGAGACACAGCCCTAGATCATCTCACGCATTCCAACAGATTGACGCGGAAAGTGAAGGGAGCAAACTGACTGTCCACTCTTTCTGCTGTGATACCGCTCTCCACGTCAATCCCGGAGGAGTCACATCACATACATGCAACACACAGACATCTCTCACCTTTCCCTCTGGTCTCTTTAGCCATCCTGCGTCTTTGCAGTTAGTTTGGACAGTACGCACGTCTCTTCCCTCTGTCCTTGTCTGCGCGCGGAACAAGCGATTTAAAGCTATGCGCGTTTCATGTTTTAAGATGCAGTGGAAATGACATGCCAAGGTGAGAGTATCCATTAACGCTGAGAGAAATCCTTGAGTTGAAGTAAGCGCGGACTTGGGGCTGTTTGCATGTGTGCAGTGCAGACTTTGCTGTTGTCCTCCTCTCCTCCTGTTGAGCTCGAGGTGTGATGTTCGACTGCCTCCAGTGGCTCTGCGCGAGCTGCAGTCCACTTGGAAACCGCCAAGCGCATTAATGCAGATATATTAGATAGTTATTTATTCATGTACGTATTTAGATAAGAAATTAAATAATATTAGTCTAGCGCATTCTTAAGGATGTTTCACAGTTCATATAGCCATATATAAATACCGGTCAAAAGTTTGGAAACATTTGGCCTACTACACTGTAAAAAATTCATTATGGGTCTTGTCATTTTAATACAAAAAAAAATTAAGGTGATAATTACAAATATTGTGTATATTTTATTAAGAAAACTGTGGTTCAGTGTTTTATTGAAAATATTGAGAACATTTCACTAATAAAACCAAGAGATACATTTTCCTTTTTATGATATTTTGATATATAAAAATATTGTTTTTGAGTAAAGGGAAACATCTTTCATGTTTAATGTTCAGTTAGAGTTTCTATTATGTTAAAGTTTTGATCGTTACCATTGTGCAGAAGAGTAGGGCTTTTGTTTAGTTTGTGAATAATTGCATGTAATAGTCTTATTCATTTTGCTTTGCTCATTGAACAATAACTTTGCTAATGATAGTGCAATAACAAGTGTGTTTTTGAGCTGTGCTAGCAGCATAAATTCTTTCAATTATACAATACAATTCATAGTCAAATATAAACAGGTCATTTCCATTCACTCGAGTTCACACAATTTTGAGAGTCACTTAAAATAAAATACAAAGATATTGCTAATTTCACTAAAAATATTAAATTCATTATGTCATAGACTAAATAAATTAGGGAATTTTACATGATTTATTCAGGTAGATTCCATGAAAGAAATCAAGCCTTAACTGCCGTAACTATTGTTACCATGATTTAAAGTAAATAGCAGTAAAAAAAATGTACAGTGAATGTTTTTGAAAGAAGTCTCTTATGCTCATCAAGCCTGCTTTTATTTGATCAAAAACAGTAATAACAGTAATGTCATTGCAATTTAAAATAATGTTTTTCTATTTGAATATACTTTAAAATATGAATCAAATAAATGCAGGCTTGATGAGAATAAGAGACTTCTTTCAAAAACATAAAAAATAGTAATGTTTCTAAATGGTATAAATGCCATTAAATAAACACTGATAAATAATACATTAATTGAGCTTTGTAACTTAAAATAAATGTTAATGCTGAAATGTATGTATCCCTATAAAACGGTATAATAAAAAAAATGTAAAATGACATAGTAATGAAAACTGATTTACAGCATAAATGGGGCATCAAAAGTTAACTTTCATATTTTTAGCCATTTTTTTAACTTTAAATATAATATTTTCTGTGATTGTATCCAACAGTGTGTATTTTTTTAAAGCCAACTAATACCACAAAACATCACAAAAATAAACTAGCCTAAATTAAAGCATATTGTAATGAAAACGAGGCTGAGGTTCAGGGACTGAGTATCAGTATATTACACTTAGTTATGAATGTGTTCAAATATATGGTTAGTAGTTGCGTATGTTGCAGGTTGTTGTTTTTGCCATCTGTAAGTGAGTGACATGACAGAATCTGTCATCATCACAATTGAAGAATGACTCAAAACTCCTCTGAGATCACAGTTAAAACGGTTGCAAAAAGAAACCACAGGGAAACTTTCACAAGGGTTACCTTAAAAATCCCTTAAGTGCTTAAAAATTTGGCCAACAGTATAACTTTCACTCAGCCGATACAAACAGTTGCCTAGCTGAGGACCACAGGTGCTGTTCATGCCTGCCGGCAAACTGAGTAAATTCATTGTGAAATCAGAAGTGAAAAAGGGAGTGTGCAGTAGAAAACAGAAGTAAATATCTTCACCCTGCCAATGGCACTATATCTCTGTAGTCCTATAGTAAGATGACCGTCCAAAATGTTAGCTTGTTCATAAATCATGATGTTGCTATTCCTCCTCAGGCCTTTAAATAACCAACTCCGTCACAGTACATCTAACATCAGTTCAGCTGATTAATGTTGGGGTGTAATGACTATAAAATATGAGTCTTTTGCTAGCTGTCAAACATTAATTGAAAGAAAAAGTGGCAAAATCAAGGCCAAGTGTGGTGCATTCTCCACAAACCTGTTTAACAGCTCAGTGTCTGTATGAAAAGAGTGATTTGTGTTGCCATGTACAGTATATAAAATAACCCCAGCTCATCCTAGTCTAACGTAAGGCATTGCTGCATATCAGGGATCCTACATGAACTGTTCTGGAGAAGCTCTAAATGACTATTGATAGAGGTGAAGTCTGGAGTTTTTTTCAATTCCAGGCAAAACTGCCCATGTTGCATTAGCACACTCCTTAAAGGACTTGGCCTATTTGTAGCAGGCAGGAAAACCCAATGACAAAATACTTTGACTCCAGACATTGCATTGAGTTTCTGGTAAAAGCATCAGGAGAGAAACAGCCTGCAGGCCCAACAAGCAGAAAGATAGATAACACTGATTACGCGACTGAACGTAGGGGAAAAAAATATATATAATTCAATTCATTTCAACTTTTTCTTTTAAAAGCAATTTCATCCAGGGTACAAGGCCAGGGAGATGCTTGAAAGAAACATTTATTTCCATTATAAATTAAATCATGATTATAAATACAATACAATTCACAAGCAATAAAAACACAACCAAGAACAAGTTCATGCCGAACTGGTGACTATTTTCCTGTAGAGTCACAGCATTCATAATAATTCATGGCACCAAGCCTAGAATTTACTGGCAAATGCAGTTATGTTGTGTATTAGTTTGCTTTTGGCACTTTTCACAAATAAGTAGGTTGCTGAACAGAAATGGAAGAAACCTGTGACTCACATCTGGGGGGTTTAAACTGCAGCTTGAGGTTAAGAAACGTTCCCTAATATCTGCTCACTACATTAGAATTAAACAGTAATGGGACAACCGATACTTTTAAAACCACACAAAGACGCAGACCCTCATTTTAGATGCCTAAACTACACACTTTCTGATTAATTATAGCCTTGGTTATATAAGAGCTGTAGGCGTGTATCATTTCTGCACACGGGCCCCTATGGAAAAAAATGTCTGTAAAGACTAGTGCCTGTGGGTCCTGTCCGGTGACATTCCCAGCATTACTGTACCTGCCCAACATCTGTACTCACCTAGAGGCCATTCTCCCCTCAGGCCCTGACACAAACTATACACATTCTCTAAATACCTCACCTATCCAATCACAGCCAACATATGGAGAGAAATTAGCATAGAGGAACAAAACATATGCTTTAGAATGTGTGAAATCAGTCCACAAATGCGGATAGCATTAATGCCTCTAATAATGCTTATTCAAGAGGAAGTGAGTGATCGTCTAGTGTGAGGTATTTATGGATAACAGTGTGAATCTTAGAATTTCCAATGCATAAATAATGTAGAGGTTCTTTTAAAGCTTTTCTCTGTGCTGAATAGCAACTAACTACTGCATTGACTAATGCACAAAGAAGGTTGCATGGATTATGACAATTGATGTGACATTTGTTAGCCGTGTGCTAAAAAGCGTCTGTTTGCATTTAGATGTCAGACCGCCCACTAAGGTTTCGCATTACAGCAAAAATGCCGGTCTGAGTAAACACTGACCGGTAAGTTCTATATTTAAAGCATGAAAGCGTAATTCATGGAAAAAAAACATACAAATATATAAACCTGGATATTACAATTTTCAATTTCTAAAACATATCGAAATGTCATTGCTTGTAAGTTGTTTATGAGGAGCTTCTATGACACTGATGTAGTGGGAGACTGCACAGGCGGAGGAACTCTGACGTGAAAACAGCTTCTGCATACTCCTCACAGACATCCTGGAACTCTGCCGCCACATCGGCCAGTGCCTCGGCCATTAGCTCATCCGCCAGACTGAGGGAAACAAGGGAAAAAAGTGTTACAATCTCATAGCAGGGATAGTTCACCCAAAACATTTTGAAGTATGTAGTTTCTGCGACACTAGTAGCACCTAGCAGAATTACAAAAATACAGTATATTTTGCAAACGCCCCTTTTCGGCGCCGCGCCTCCCTAACCAAAAGACAGCTCTTACGGGTGCTACATGAAGGCATGTCTCAATGGGTAAAACTAGGCTACTTTCAACGAAAGGTCCCAGATATTCAAAATATTTGTAGTTGTATTGCTATGCGTCATAAGCTAGCAGCTGAGTGGGCTAACATTCTGTTTGAGGCTGTCTAAACTGGACACATTAGTCCACTGTAAGGAATTACATCACAATACCTAGTTTGCTTTGGCATGTTTATGATTCGTTTAAATTTTAAAGATGTAAATGCAGTGAATTTTGGCTTGTTCTTCTTTAACCGAAGCTGAATGTCTTTTCTTATGTCATGGGTATCAGTCATTGGCTGAACACCCTCTGGCTCCGCCTGATACAGTAGCCACTCCCCAAACTCTCGTAGCCCCTCCCCTTTTCAGCGCTGTGCTCGTTATGTTCTGTCTTCCTGTTTGTATTTCCACAGCATGAAGGTAAGATCTTAGAGATTATGAATGAACCGATCGTTTTTAAATCTTCCAGGTCTACCTACAATTGTTATGACATCTGCTGCTAACATCACAATGCTCATGACAACTTTTGTTAACTCTACAATAAGTAAATCCACATCACCAGCTAATTACTCTTTGACAGCAATGCCATAGAAATATACAGA